>JAAXYW010002372.1:0-15663 GCA_036851895.1 Orthonychiurus folsomi
TCACCCCGACCGGCCCTGTCTTGTCTCGTTATCCCGAGTTATTCTCATTAAAAGAAGAGAAGAAACAATGGAGTTGGCAGGCGAGAGGCTTTGAATCTCACCGCTTTGCCTTGGCCTCGCCGGGCTAAGGCGGGACGACGACTTCACTTTAAAAAATCAAAGCAACTGTCTTAAAAATATTAGCTCCTGGTTCTGGCACGCATACATACATTTCCCATCCCGGCCAGGCCAGGCTAGGCAGCAATCTTCAACTTTTTTAATTACAAGGCTAGCATTTTCAAGGAAATGAAGCTGGCGAGGGATTCAGGTCAAGCTGTTCAATTCCAGAGGCCTAGGCCTAAGCCAGCTGCATATTTGAATCCTAATTAATTTTGTAGTTATTATTGCAAGAGATAAGGCGGAGTTGGTGTTGACAGGTTGGATGGGGTGGTAATTGGATCCAAAATAAAGTTTGAACTTATGTAGGGTGAGGAAAACTTAAATTCAACCATCAGAGCGGGCCACGCCCTTGTCAGTCTTAACTTGCCCGATACACTCCCTCCCCGCTACAAATAATATGTTTTCGTCTTTTACACTACAAAAATATATTGCAATTGCAATTTGCAAGTACCGGGCTGGGAACAAATGGGATGTCTCCAAGATTTGTTTTCCCCATGTTTTCCAATTTGCAAACTCTCACCAAATGCCAAATGTCTCGTCTCAAATTTCCCCCTTGCAAAATACTTGAGAAATTCGACACGACAGGAAAAAAAGTTTCCTCATCCACTGAGACTTGAAAAAGTCGAAGTGTCAACTGACGACGACAACGACGGCGGTAATTGGATTAAATAGGAAAACACGGTACGGTACACAAGGTAAACAAATGTGGTTGAGGTCCGCCGACCACAACGGAAGAAAAGGAAAAGAAATGGAGAACAGAAAAACAAAAGAGGTGCAAATGTAATCCGTCATTGTAATGAAATGTCAAGTGGAGGATGGAAGGAAGTAATGGGATGTGACGACTTCTCCCGCGGAAAGGGTTAACGCCGAGATGGATTCCGGTGAATGCTGTAATCTAATGTGAATCCATGCTTCGTAAGGTAATGTAATCTAATGCAAAGGAACTCAATTCATTCATGTGTAAAAGGAAGGAAGACGAGGAAAAATGCACTACATTTTATTTAACTTGTACGACTTTTTCTTAGAGCAGCGAGTTCCCTAAAAAGGGATTTCCTTCAACCCAGTCAGTCCATTCCTTTCTCTTCGCTTCCATGCAAATCCATATATCTTGCACAACTACAAGGGGACCTCACTTTCCTCATGCATTTCCTCAATAAAAAACACATTTTTTTAAAATTCAAGCCCCTTTCAATCCTAACGCTAAAAATTTTAACACATATTAATATCAAACCCTACTTTTATACATATTTACGAAAGAAAAGACGGCATTCTGAAATCTTTTTCGGAGATACGGCGGGAAACACCCGTGAAAGTTTCCTTGTGCCCCCCGAGTTATAAATCGACTCATCTACCACGTGACATTTCTCTCCTTGGTTGGATGAATGATAAGAAAAGCAAAAATGCTTTCTAGAAAGGAAGTCGGAGTCAAAGCAAAACTTTTGGCCTCCAGATTTGAAGAAACAGCAATCAAAGGGTTACCGGATATAAAATTGTCAATGCATACATAGCGTACATCTGGGCTGAGGGGGAGGAGTGCAGTCGAGCAAGTTTTATTCCCGCTCCTGTGATCCATCTTGATATTCACAAATTGCCCGTGCATCACATGAGGGATTCCAGTGGATCCTTATCCTTGTCCAGGATTCAAATGGAAATCCAAGGGCGGGAAAAAGGAAATAAAATCCTGGCCGACCATTTAGGCATTCAGTTGAAGGCGGGGCGGGAAATGGGGGCGATAAAAGTTTGCAATGGGCCGTAAATGGCGTCAAAAATTCATATTTTGATCCACGTCAAATTCCCTCATGATTTCTAGATTGGCAATTTCAATAAAATATAAATTTCCATGCACATCCATATAACATGTATGTACATGCAGCAGATTGTTTATTCTTTTTCCTTTATATCCGGTGCGTATTTATGATTTGCAAATATTTTACATGCATGCTAATGGAATTTGCATCCAAAAAAGCAAGCCCACCTTTATGTACTGTACTGTGCTATACATGTGGGATCTTGCGCTTGCGCCTGCGCAACGCTCCACTGATTTACACAGGTTTTACACTGAGATTAAAATCTATGTGGCAGGATTCGACGAGCCAATGTGTCATTTCCACCTTAATCCCCATTTCCACTCGTCAATCAGATTATAGTTAAGGAACTGAGGCCAAGGAATGTTGTTATCAATAAAAAAAACCGGACAAGTTTGAATTTTTAAGACGATTCTTTTGCCCGAAGATGCTCTTATGGTCACCAGTGTCTTAAGTATCCATTATACAGTACGGAGGCAAAGAAGCGTTAATAAAACGCCAAATACCATTTCTCATAATTCCCTGCGTTGAATCCACGTAACGTAAACTGTAATGTGTATATACATGTATTGATTTTTTTAATATGTGATGGTTGTTCTCGTCGTATGGTTTAGATTGATAACGGAGTCCGATAACGAAGGGCCGGCCATTACATTACATTGAGGAACGGAAGATTGTATTCCACTGATTTCCCAGCCATCATTCCGCGTCAAAGGCTTCCAATGCTGCTGTGCTGTCACTGTCTGCTCATCATCTTCNGCTCATCATCTTCGGTTTTTTCCCCAACAGAATTTGAATCCGACCATGGCATGGCCCTTGAAAGAGATTAGTTATAAATGGGCAGGCCAGGCCTCGTCCGTTTTTTTTGTGACTGACCAAAAGGGAGTTGAACAATTCTCAAAATGAGAGCTAATGGAAGGGAAACACTTAAAGGGACGATTCCATCATACATACGTACATACATACATAGGTGTTTATGATCTCATTGTATGGAATCAACCATACATAAGCTGCTTGCGCATGCGCAGACGTTGTACGTAAACGCGATGAATAGCAACCCTTCATCATTTATTTCCCATTGTTAGGCCCAGGCCATGGGTGTGTGTGTCACAGGATTCATCCGTAAATTTTATCAAATTTTCCTGACTTTGGCTAATTGCTTGCCACCCACCAAAATGTATAAATTGGCAAGAAATTCTAGACGACGGCAAATTTGTCAAGGATTTGCATATTATGAAGTGTGCATAAATTTGCGGAAGGAAAATGCAAGGTGTGATTCTTGGGGACGTTAAACTGTCAAAACGACAACGTTTATTTTGCATGTAAGTGCATGTAACGGCGACGACGTATATATTCAATTCGCAAACTCCCTGTAAATCCCGTGAGAAAAAGAGGGGGATACGTACGTACTTGGACTGACTGTGTTGATTGGCTCGATTGTTATGACTAAGCTGTGTTAAGCGGAGCCGTAATTTAACTGGATGGATTAAATGGTGAATCCACCGACAAGACAAGCGCAATGTACATGCAATGCATTCCCATAACTCATTTTGGTTATGGAGTCCATTATGAGGATCCGACGGAGAAGAAAAAAATAAAATTCACATGAAAAATTGTACAGTAAAACCGTGTCGACTTAATGAGCCTTTTACTGAAAAGGAGTCAGTCGTTCAAATCACGAACGATCATCATTGATTACCCATGCAAAAGGCAAAGGGGTGGGATTTTTGAACACAAAGGGAATAACAAAAACTATTAATGATGTTGAATGAGATTGATGAAATATCCATGGAATGGATCATATTTCACTGGAAATTAAGATACGGAATTTGCATTCCACGAAGACAAAACGGTGACGAACGACAACAGTTAAAGTTTTATAAAGACGACGGACCAAATTAAGATTTGCCGCATTTGCATTGCATTGCATTGGAATGCATAATCCTTATACCGGAATTCTGCAGGATCATCTTTGCAGAACGTACGGTGCAGTTTTTTTACTTGTCACAAATAAGCAGATGACAGAATTTGAACTTTGGATTTGACTCATGGCAAAATTTGATGATTTCCTGCTTCAATCCAGGTTGCATTGATGGGAATTAAGCTGTGTGTGGTGCGCGTGCGCCGTGGTGGCCCGGATTAATGATGAGCCATCACGATCGACTTAGGCCAAGTTAGCATTCGCAGACATAGACTTTTGTTTTGCAAAAGATTCATCATGTCATTACAGCTTAAGTATTTAATCATTTGCTGATCAGATCATCCGATTACTATTTATTTGTAGGAATAAGCGAGATCAATGCACGGATATTTTGCTGGACCAGATGTGCGTGTCTTGTTCCTGTTTAAGATCGCAATTTGCTTATTGTAGTCACAATCCAATCCACGAAGTACAGCGCAGTAAGCATCAAAGGAGGTTAATCTCTGATTAAATCAAAATAACAAACAAACAGATAAATGGAGGATGCGATGAGTTGTCTTATCGGGGATTAATGATCTTTCTGTTAAAATATGTGACCAGTTTAACCCAGATTAAGGGGAACAACTTGTGTATTTACGACGTGGTCTGCATCTGTCGTCAACCGTCGTTTAAAATTGACATCAAAATAATATCTGTTATTTGTATAAAAAATGTCCATCCGGCTCGAAGAACCAAATCACGACTTCAGCGCAAGTTATTGCAATTCCACACGAGACAAATTTAATTTCTTGCAACTTTTGGCATCAAACGATGCAGGAATTTTGCAAAGTCATGTGTAGATTTGAATTTGAAGATGAAGTTGAGGCAAGCCATGAAATATGATGCATTTCTAATGATGTACGTAAGACGTGACACTAGTGGTTTCATAAAAAGCACCTCGCCCTCATCACTCACAACGGTGGAGGCCAACAATGGCCATGACACTCACCCCGTATGTGACTAATTTGACAAGTAAGCAGTGTCACTCATTAAAACCCGCTCATATCCCCCACAATACACAAGCAATTTGCATCTTATAATGCATGGAACAGGATTTGTATTTTAATTCCCGGCCTAATCAAATGACGGATCTTTCCCTTCGCCGCGGCCGTGGTGCGATCCTGCTGTGTTGTATGGTGGAGTGAGTGACAGCATTATTGTGTGTCGGCGCAGACGCAGTTCAGTATTTATGAATGTTAAAATGCATATACTGCAGGCATGACAAGGTAAGGCAAGGCATTGAATGAACGGGATTTTTGAGGAAAAATCTGCGGCCCATTACTTCCCTTTCACATCCAAACAACAAAAGTAGGTAAAATTAAAATTCGTGGCAGGATCGTTAACTTTAACTGCCATTATTGTAGGAAACAAGTTTCCCGTTGAGGGAGAGGCGAGGACAATGCGGGAATTATGAATTTTGAATTATGACTCTGTTCCCTGGATAACTGGTTTAAAAAGAAAGGAAGTTAAGGAATTGCAGAAATGGCGAGAAATTATACGTAAAGTACAATATGTTGGATTTTTATTAAAAAAATTATAATTTTTTTACAGGAAATTTAAAATTTGTATGCTTCATGCATTGTGGTGCCTCCTCGAATTTAAAGGGATTAATAAATTATGAAACTACAACAAATGATTTACAGGATTAGTATAATAAAACTTGGGGAAAAAATAAATCTTTTTAGAAGAATTTAACGATTAGTTTTACAATAGTGTAGCGGTTGCTGTGAAATATTGCGCTAAAAACCCCACAAATTTCTTCATCCCGTCGCGTCCCCCTCCTCTGAATCGAAATATAATTGGAACTCAAAAACATAAAAAATGAGTGCGTGGAATTGGGCGAGTGAGCTTGACACGTGAATAATGAGTTGGAATTGTGGTTAAATCGAGAGTAAAATATGAAAGAGGGAGGTGAGTGAGCGTCATTTCATTCCATAATGTAATTTCCGTGTATGGCGATAAGCCGAGCTAATGAAGATTGCCAGGTAACATGCAACTACTTCAACGCTTCGCGCCTTTTCACACACCACACACTCTTCCATCTCCATTGCGGTTCCCTTAATAAATAGCTCCAACTTGCGGACGGACACCCATCCACTTAATTTTTTAAATTTCTGATTCCCGGGCAAAGTTGAGTGAGCATTGCATTGGTTCCACGTGACGTGACAAGTCAAAAAATGGCTAATCTTTGCTCACGTGCAAATCCAAGTGCTCTTGAGTTATATTAAATCAACCGCGCCAAATTTTCCAAATTTCAAACATACGCATACATACGCATTCATGTTCAAAATTTGCCGCCGCTGCTGCCCTCTAGGGTCATGCCTCCCTATGTTAATTTAATTAAAAAACCCCACTATCTTCCCATTGGGAATTAAAATTTTAAAATGCGGCTAAAACACCGGAAAGCTCTCCGCCTGAACAACGACGGGATTATTATGCACATTCTTGTCCACGGAGGCTTTTAAAATCCACCGGGTTGGAAAATCCTCGTGTCACTCGCCATCCGACGCGACGCGACCCGGTTCGGGTCGTAAAAAGCGCGGGCATTTAATGAGAATGAGGAAAGGCACTTATTCCCCCTTCGAGGACTTTGTTGAATAAAAGCAGCTCGTCCATAAAACTAACACAACAAAATCCACCACTCCACGTAGTACATTGTACACGTACAGTACACCATGCACTATGCACTATTTCCCCCGTAAAAACACCCCGACCCACCTTGTACCTAAGGGAAATCACGTCAATCATTTCCGAGCGCCCTTTTGCTTAGGCAAATTAAATCTTGACGGATTTCATCAGCCAAAGTGACACTTTCACCAGCAGGTGAAAGTGGTGAAAGCCGAAGGCCGTGGCCGTGCCTTAATGCCACCTAATCTAATGTAATGCTATGCTATGCCATGCCACGTGCTCATCGTCGCGCGTACCTGGAGGCTTTTTATCAATCCAACCTGATGTCAACCACCCTCCGATTCTGTCCTCTGTTTTTCCCCCTTGGAACACAAACACAAATAGAACATACACGCCGCGCGTAACGTGGGTTGGAGGGCTCAGGGGGACAGGCCGGTTCCGTTTTGCGGGAAATGGTGAAGAAAAAAAACCCGGGCACTGACTGCTTCTTTTTCGGATGAACCACACCGTGCGAAGTGGAATTCCCCTGGTAAACATTAGCTTGTGTCGCAAAACAGGGGCTGTGGACTCAAGGCAAAAAAAAGAAGGGAAATTGCCGCCGGAATTTTGGTGTCGTGGCGTGGCGGAAAAATATGTACAACGGACGGACTGGAAATGTGACAAAAGTTGGCGTGGCCTGGCATTACAGGCAATGCTGAACATATGGAGAGGAAAACGATACAAGAGGAGACATCCACATGTCAAATAATGTTGTGGAGTGGCAGTAACCTTCGGCGTTATGACTCAGAGAAAGCAAATCAAAGCAGAAGGCATGGCACGTCGGACGAGGACGACTGTGTGTATTTGACTTTATTTTTGCGGCGGATTTTCTACCATTTGCACTTGATTCTGACTTTGTTTGCTAACCTATTACAAGGGGCTTTTGTTGACAAGCTTAAGCGCGGTAGGACTGGAAGGGATCCTTGGCTGGCTACATTTTTTCATGCCATAAATCTTAATGCAAATAAATGGCGGCAACTCTTTTTCTAATTCAATTGATTATGATGGATGGGTACGCGCGGGCGCCATGTGAAAATTACGCAGTTTTGTAATATATTTGTATTTTGAAAAATTTCGTGTGTAATTGTTCACAAAACGGATATATTTAGTAGATTTTTTTAATTTTAAAAATGAAACAGCAATGTGCAAAATAAAAACAAACGAGAATCAAATGTACTATAGAATGTGATGTATGAGAAACTGGGAAAAATCCCTTACGGCTTTTGAAACTCCCGCACCACCCGTTACATTGAAAAAGAAAATGCTCACCGCCCGTCGCTATTACCGTTTCCTTTCGAAGCAAGTTGAATTTACTGCCACCTGCCTCACATTGGGAATGGACATTTGACGTTTGAAGTGGAGAACATTTTCTTCTCCAAAAAATCAGTCTATTTCCTCCTCCTAAGTTACATGCATCCAGTGTTCTGGAGAAGGAAAATCTTTGTATCGTTTCATATGTACAGCAAGGAACTCAGCCTGAATGGTGAATGGGTGCAAGTGGGAAACATTTGGTTTCTATTACAGTAAAAGCAAAAGGAATCCGGCCCGGCCTTCACCAACCCGAAGGTCTGACTCCCAGAAAATGTGCACTTATTTCCAAAAAGGGAAGGGGAAGTAAGCAAGTCGTTTAAAAACAAATAATTTCAAATGACGAAATGAGCAGCGCGTCGCCGCCAGCTCAAATATTCCCGGCCTAGGACCCCCCTCGTCGCAGTATTTAGTCACAGTGTAGTAAATAATAGGATTTTAAGCCAACAACGGCGACCTTGCCACAAAATATTATGGTTTAAGGGCCCGTGGAGGGCGCAATGTCATTTTACAAGCTATAATGGCTTTCAGCCCTCCGATTTCCTGTCACTTCTTAGGCGTATTTCTTAAGAAAAGAAAACGTCGTCTGTTCTGTTCTCTTATACTATGTAATGTAGTCAGTAGGGCCATAAAACTTCTAATGAAGGGAAGGGACCCTTCCAGTCCCATCAACATCCATCAGCCTCCCCTTTGTTGGACCAACAATTCATGACTTCCAGCTGGCTCTTCAAAAGGGGTCGGGGAGCCCTTGAGGCTGAGGCTACTGCATCTCCCCAACCCAACACCCGAACCTATCAATCTTCCATCGACTCCCCTTTTAATTTTGAGATTCAGATTACAGTGCAGTCCGTGTATTGTGCGTAAGATCTTAAGAAAACCGGATTCCCATCTTGAAGACATTACATTACACTACATGAAAACACAAGACAAGGGGTTTTACCCTCGCCCTCCTTCCTTTTACACTACATACAATTTTCTTCACAAAATCCTCACATCACGATCACTGCTCCTCCGTATTCCGCTCCTCCACCGATTCTCCGCCATCTAGCAGAAAGGGCGGGAACTTTTGGATCCGCTTGATCTTTGATGCATGTACAAACTTTTTGGAAGACTGAAGTGCAAATCCCACGATTTTCATCCACTTTGACTCCGCCATTCAATTTAAAAGGGAAGTACTTTTCCCTCATGTACGCCAAGAGATCATCTCCTTAAAAAAACACAGTGGAAGGATTAATAAAGAATTTATTTCATTAGCGTATTCACAGTCATCTTGTTTTCTCCTTCAAATAGGGATCAACTTCAAAGGGGATCCTTAATTGCAAGGGACTCTTTTTGTATGCCTTCCATACCCAAAATCCCGCCAAGTGGTTTAAATACATAATGCGCGAGTCCGGGGCCAGTCGTGATCTCTTTGAAAGCTATGTACATGTTACGTACGTTGTATACAGAAAACAAGTGCTTGCATAATTTAAGGCGGGTGTTTATGGGAATGTATTCACGCCTCCTACGTACGTACGTACCGCAGCGTCAGCGTGAGGACACGATTCATTTCGTCGGAGGGGTTTTTAAATTCTAAATTCAGTTCTTGGCTTCTGGAGATGTGGTGGTGGTGGTGGTGTGTGTCTTTATCTGGACGAGAGATCCGTGATTGAAGACTCATCTTCATCAGGGGAGTGGAGGCAGATGATCTCCCACTGGGCTGGGAACAATGGTCCATTTTATTTGAACTACTAGATGAAGTTTTACTTGTACGTACATAAGTCGTGTTCTCATCCGACTCCCTTTGTTCCTGTAAAACCCGTGCTTTTATTATACATCCTATTTTACATATGTACTATGTATTATATGTACTATGTATTATGCTTACATAACACGGACTTGGAATGGGAGATGTGTGAGATGTGGGGATGAGCTTGATCTTTATCATCAGTCGAATTCAAAAGTTACACGCAGACGCACTTTGTTGGGAGTATTTATGTGTGTGCATTGTGTATTGGGAATGAATGAAATAAAAAACAGTTTGGTAATTTAAAGCGATCGAGTTTAAAACTGCTATTGAAAATATAATATGTTGTTTTACCTTACACGCACTTGAAATGGGAGATGTGTGAGATGTGGGGATGAGCTTGATCTTTATCATCAGTCGAATTCAAAAGTTACACGCAGACGCACTTTGTTGGGAGTATTTATGTGTGTGTATTGTGTATTGGAAATGAATGAAATAAAAAACAGTTTGGTAATTTAAAGCGATCGAGTTTAAAACTGCTATTGAAAATATAATATGTTGTTTTACCTTGTGTTTTTTTTTAAAATAACTAACTGCCTGATTTCAAGCACTGTCTGATTATATGTGTACATTTGTAAGAAAAGTGTACATTTTATTGAAAGTTTAAGAAATTACAACTTTTTTTTAGACAATACAAGTCAAAATGTCAAAACAATGTCATTATTTAATATAATTTTCATTAGTGTTACTCAAATTTAAAGCAGAAATCCAAATCCCTTGTCTAATAGAACGGGAGGACCTTAAATTCAGAATGACATGAAAGTTAAAATCCTTTTTTCCCATGTGTCATGTCCGGCCAATTTGAACCACTCACTTTTCCCTCAATTGAATTACTATTGCATTGTCCTTTGATTTGATTTTAGTTTGAACCTGATTGAACTTCTCTCCCCGGAATCTGTCCCTTTTCATCTTTTCAAATTTATGATTACGAGCAGTAGTGGAGATCCAATCCCTTGGATTTTATTTCTCCATCTCATCCGTCTGTGCATTCCGCGTCGTCCGCGTACTACGTACGCTGGACTCAACGTTTATTGAATTAAATCCGACAACGCGTATGTATGCAATGACTGATGGCGGATGTCCGTTCCGGGAATGAGGGATGATGAAAATGAGTGATGACTAATGGAAGGAAAATGTTATGCCCCCATCGTCTCGTCTCATCAGAAGAGATCATTCAAAACTAATATTATTATTTTCCATCCAACATGGTATGTGACAGAGATGTACCTGAGCTGAGCTGCTCCTACCTTTAATTAAAATGTCCTCGTACTCCTAATCCAGGCTATTGATCTTTGGCTCGACTCTTGGAATAATATTTAATTTTGACGTGCATATTTTGTATATTTGACAAAGGACCAGTTTTTCTTATCAGAATTTGACATGGAACGGCATGGTTATTTTCGGTTAAATATATGTAAATATTATAAGTAATGCGTATTGCATTTTCTCGGCGATTCATACATGAGTTTTAAAGAATTCCCGGTTACAACTGGATGGATGCCTAACTTGATGAATAATACCGAATTTCTTGGACAGGAGTGTTGTTTGCGGACAATTGGGCGCCAGTACAAACAAAAGATGATGAGTTCATATGACTAACTGAAAAAAATTGTTGAATGGATCGGAGTGACAGACTGACTGGCTTGGCGAGAGATGAAGTGTTTTTCCTTTTATCCTATTTTTAGCAAATCATCCCCGAGCAGCACCCCCTGCTTCCCCTCTTCAAAATAATCATTCCTTGTCTTGTCAGCTTAAGAATTCCTTTGAACAACTAAACACTTCAATCCATCCATCCATGGGCTCCAATTCCAATGGTAGAAATTAAAAGTACTATTACACTAAAGTACACATATTACATATTCAGATTATCATTATTTGAATGCAATGGAATTCACCCATTTAGTTTTTACTTTACCCTAATTGTTAAATATTAAAAATCAAATGCAAATCGCCGATTTAAATGAACACACATGCTGCGTCGAAGTTGCAGATGACAAAATATTCAAATGCAATAATAAAACTGTATTATTGACATTATTGTATATAAAAAAGGATAAATTCCACGGTCATTGTCCTTAGCCAATCAAAACAGAGAATCAGTGCTGTTCTATTTTCACAATTGAGTTGACTTTTGTTTACATTCCGTCCAAGTGCTCGCCTTGTTAGTCAAATAAGCACGGAATGTAATGAAATGGACAGCGGGCGTGTCCTTGCGTAAGGAAAACATTTATTTGATCCCTCGTTTATGTTATGACTAATGGTAATTGTAACGTTTAAATCTCATGACAAGAATAAAGAGCGATAAAACAATTGACTACGTGAGGATTGCTACGTACGCCAAGTGTTGCTTGCATTGCATTGCGATGTGCTGTGTTGTACCGAGGACGAAGACGAAGAATTCTTTTATTTTCGTGATTGAGAAATTTTTTCGTCTGTGCCTAAACGTCATGTTGGATAAAATAGGATGAATGGGTCAGACGGAGCCTGACGCACGCAATATCTCGATTTGATCCGATTTGTTTCAAGTGCACAATAAATTACACCTTCTCATTGTCCTCGATTAAATCCACGCACGGCTTCAATGATTTCCAAATCTTTTCCAAGTGCAAAAACAATTCTGTCGTGTCGTATTTATTTGAGACGATTTTTACAGCGTTACAGTGCGTGCAGAAGCTATTTTTTGTTAATATGAAGATTTCACCCAAAATTACGTAGATATACTCTAAATTTCTCAGCTGAATCTTCTCCAACTTCAAAAAGCCATGCCATAGTTAGTTACCAGAATCCGTATTTGATTTTTAAATGCATCTATCCATTATTTGAGATGACGAAAAATGCGTAAATGAACAAACTGCTTGCTACTTCGGAATTTATTTTCCCATTAAAATTTTACGTGTAATTTACAAAATTAAAACGTAAACCCACTCAAATTATTTGGTTTTAATTACTTTACCCAATGGTCCATCAGCTCTGCCCCGTCCACCAAGCACGATTCGACTCGCAGGTATCATATCTCCATTCACCATATCAGTGCCACGTTCCCGCTGACTGATGACACGACGAAGTACACCTGTCGGTCCACTGCCCTCGCCATCATCGCCATCACCATCGCTGTTCCTGGATCGATATCGGTATCGTCGGTACCCACCGCTTTCGCCCTCATCATTATCCTCCTCATCCCCATGCATATGGCGACGACGTGACCCGCCACCTACCGGAACGTCCACTCCACCTTCCGTATCAATAAAATCCTCGTCGCCAGTGCGCATGGGCCTGTGTGAAATACGATGTCTGAAATATGCTGGACGATAACCCCGATAAATCCTGCGACGGCTATGACTATGACCATAACCGGCTGGGCGGTAATGCCGATGTCCATGATGAATCCGCCGACGTCTGACAACATTGCGGGATCTGCCGTTGTCCTCGTCAAGGTCATCGTCAGCCTCTGCTTCGTCTTCTTCTTTGTTTGTTCGCGTCTGCGTACTTGTTTTTTTGGTTGTCTTACGTGTACGACTCGCATCGCCATCTGTCCGACCGCTATCATCTTCATAGTACATGGCTCCTCCCCTTTCCCCGCCATCTTCATCATTTTTATTGTATTTGGTTCGACGAATCGTTTTGATGATACGTTTTCTGCCAGAGGGCTTACGGTGGCGACGCCCTCCGGTATTTTCTGCTTTGGTCCATCTTGAGGATTTGAATCCGGTACCGCGTTCGCCTGCAGCAGTGGTTGGTTTTTCATCGTCGGTCGTGGTCGATTCAGTCCTGATGAACTTTGTTGACCTTGAGCTATCGTCTTCGTCACCGTCCTTGTCTGTGCTCTCGTCTTTAGTGGTGGTCTTGGTGACCTTTGATGACCCCGAACTATTGTCTTCGTCACCGTCACCGCCTGCGCTCTCTTTTTTAGTGGTGGTCTTGGTGACCTTTGATGACCCCGAACTATTGTCTTCGTCATTATCACCGCCTGCGCTCTCTTCTTTAGTAGTGGATTTGGTGATCTTTGTTGACCTTGAACTATTGTCTTCGTCACTGTCACTGTCTGCGCTCCCTTCTTTAGTGGTGGTCTTTTTGTATGATTTCCGTCCCTCTTCCCTGCTGTGCCCACGCATGCGTGTCTCGTCCGAATCACCACTCTCGATTTTGCTCCATCTGCGGGATCCAGTTTGTTGATTTCCGCCATCTTGGCCATCTTCTTCTGTGGTTACTGTTTTTGTGGTTTTTGTATTTGAGTTACCGCGGTTTCCTCCTTTGCGGTGGTCATGGTCATCATCGTCCTCGTAGATGTACTCGATTTCCTCAACGGTGGTTTCGCCATCATCATTCTCATCACGTCGGGATTCCTTGGTTGTATCTGATTTTGATCCTGATCCAGAGTCACTACCGCCCTTTTCTACAACAGTTGTAGTTGTGACTGTCTTGGATTCTTTGTTTGGCGCTGGTTTTTCCGTGGCAGTTGTTATAACTGTTCTTTTTTCTTCAGTTGTGGTGCTAGATCCGCTAGATGGCGCCCTACGTTCCTCCGTTGTTGTGGTAGTTGTCGTGGTTCCGGATGAACCACCACTTCCAGTTGATTTTCCTGCATTACTTGTACCACCTGATCTAGTTTCCGTTCGCTCTTCAGTTACAGTGGTGCTTTCCCCACCCGATCCACTTGCTTTACTGGAACCACCATTTCCACCTACGAATGTTTTTTCTTCCGTTACGGTAGTTGTGGTTGTACCGGATGAATCACTACCACCTGTCCTTGCTTTCTCCGTGCCACCACCTGAAGTGGTTTCGGTTCGTTCTTCAGTTACAGTGGTGCTTTCACCACCCGATCCACTTGCCTTACTGGAACCACCATTTCCACCTACGATTGTTTTTTCTTCTGTTACGGTAGTTGTGGTTGTACCGGATGAACCACTACCACCTGTCCTTGCTTTCTCCGTGCCACCACCTGAAGTGGTTTCGGTTCGTTCTTCAGTTACAGTGGTGCTCTCACCACCCGATCCACTTGCCTTACTGGAACCACCATTTCCACCTACGATTGTTTTTTCTTCCGTTACGGTAGTTGTGGTTGTACCGGATGAATCACTACCACCTGTCCTTGCTTTCTCCGTGCCACCACCTGAAGTGATTTCGGTTTGTTCTTCAGTAACGGTGGAACTTCCACCTCCTGAACCACCACTGGTACCAGAGCTGCCTCTTCTATGGCTACTTGACTTAGATCCATCGTTATCATCTTCAACTTCCTCTGTAGTAATTGTGGTTTTCTTGATCACCTTGCGGCCACCCTTACGACCACTTTTACCACTTCCGCCAGAGGACGTGTATTCTTCTTCTGTAACAGTTCTACCACCATTGCCGTCACTTCCGCCAGAGGTCGTGTATTCTTCTTCTGTAACAGTGTTGCCACCTTTTTGACCATCTCCACCACTTCCGCCAGATGACGTGTATGTTTCTTCAATAACTGTGGTTTTACCGCTTTTGCCGCCACTTCCGCCAGATGATGACGAATGCTTCTCTTCTGTAACAGTGTTGCCACCCTTGTGACCACCTCCACCACTTCCGCCAGATGTCGTATATGTTTCTTCAATAACTGTGGTTTTACCACCACCCCGCCCACCTTTGGACCACCCTTTGGAAGTTTCCATAGGTTCACTTCCACCACCACCCTTTGTGCTTTTAGTACTGGTGGATGTCCATTTTGTTACGATTGCTTTTCCTCCATCTTTCGATGTGGTTGAACTACTCTTGGCGGGCCCATCGGGTACACCAGGCTTATCAACGCCCACCACAGCTCCTATTTGAAATACAGAATTAAACAATGACATACTGGCACTGTACGTGTTCATGATTTGTGCTCTAATATCTAACTACAGGGTGATTCTTTTTGTCTGGTCCGATTACAGAAATTCATAACTTTATTTCTAGTAGTCCAATTTTAGCAAGGAATATCTTATTTTAACCGCAATCGCATGGATTTTTTCATGATA
>JAAXYW010002373.1:0-15660 GCA_036851895.1 Orthonychiurus folsomi
CATGCTGGGATTGAAGGCTTGACGGACGTCTTACTTACATTATCTGACTCTCACGATCCGTGCGACTCGTGACGGATTGTTTAATCTGAACTACACTGAAGGAAAGACTGTCATACTTAAATCCATGCATTTCTACCTTTTTTTTGAATTGTTGCAATAGGGATGCATGTATGAGAATTGCATACGCACGAAATTGTCAAAATTAACTCTTAAAATGATTATAATAAGACGCTTTGATCATATCGGAAGAACAGTTTTGTAGAACTTGAATCAACTGGTCCTTAAATCTCACAAACTTGAATTTTAAGAGTACTTTGTCTTTGGAAATATTTAATCTACTTCAAATATGCGATGGATATTATCCGCAATATATTTTAATTTAGGGTTAACACTTAATTTGCTTGTTATATTTTGCTCATGTGGGAAGACACAATGTTGAAATCTACTGCTCGTCATCCATTATTTTAATCTCATATCTACAATTTTTAGAGTATTTTGTATTTAGAAATAATTGATCGACGTCAAGAATTCGATCTAAATTAATGCACAACATTGTCAAAAATAACATCATGAAATTAGCTTGAGAATTAAAATCCTTGTTCAATTGTTTTAGATCATCATTTTTCAAGTCTTCTTTGTATATAATTAATCGACGTCTGGAATATGACGGGCTGCTGCCTTGTCTCCCCTGGTTTTCCGTATAATGCCATGGCCCCCTGTCGCCTGCACACACACGATTTCGCGGAGTGATTAATTTCCTACACACTCAAATCATCCAGGCTCAGGCAGGATTAATCTAATCCAGTCAGTCAGTGACAATTACCTGGAATTTACAAGTTTTGTCAATTCTCCTAATCCCTCATTATATTAACATAACACTTCGGTTTATTTCGAAAATATATGGGAAAATGTACCATTTTATGACCACTTTCCCTGTCAGTGCACAATGTGTTGTATTATAAATACAAAGAGAGAATTCAAAAAAAGTGAGTGCCAAAATTTTGTACATAGGATATATTTGGCGAAATTTGAAGACTAAAATAGCAGGGATACAATTGCTATTCACAAATTTGCAAAGTGGAATCCAATTTTGAGGTAGAATCCCTCCAGAATAGAAAGCCGTAGCTGTGAACATTCCCTCCTCTCCTTTGCATAAGTACTAGATGTGGAACCGGACGTGAGACGAGACTTCAACGAGAATCGCAAGTAAACTTTGTGTGTACGTAAGCAGAGTGAAAGTTAAAGCCTTGCGGGGGTTTTCTCTGGAGTTTGTCTGTCTCATACAAAGGGAAATTGTCGAAAACTAAACCCGTCAACTGAAGCCATGGAAGTGGATCCTCCTATTATTATAAGTCCAACTCCCCACTAAAAGTCCTCATACATAAGACTTTCTTCCCACCAAATCCCGCGGCTCGGCTGGCCAGAGGAGGAAAGTCACGAAAAAACGATTTTCTCTCAAACAAATACAATTTGTTCGTTTTATTGGGTTTATTTGCAAAGCTTGGGCTGGTCGACTGGGCCGGGCTTCTTTTATAACGGATTATTTGGATGACGGTCAGAGTTCGGGTCTTTAGCCGCCGTGCCGTTGTGTTGGATTGGATAAGCCTAGGATTTATATATGCTGTTTCAAATTATGCTGTGAACTTTTAAACGCCATCATACGGCTTAAGTCCTGAATTTCTGTTTTTGATTGGCAAGCAACACATTGTTAAACCGGTTGACCTTTGACACGTTTTCTTTTTACTATTTGACCCTAAAATTAACATTAATTTATGAATTTTGAATATAAGTACACAAAAATTGTGGAACAAAAAAGTTAGTAAGCCGCATGCGCTGTTATTTTACTCATACTGCCAAGTACGATTTCAAAACACGATTTGCGGCTGAGCTAATTATACAAAACGAGAATGAGTGAATTCCCGCCATTGTCTTCCAACTTCAAAGAATATTGATTTCATGACACACACGAGACCCACATAAAATCCGGCCTGCCTTCATCCTCGAATCTCATCCCCGTCACATACGTACATATTTCACTTTAAAATCCAAATCCGTCGCCCGTCCTTTTCTAAATTTCGTTCTTGTTGAATGACTTCATCTTGGGAGAAGAGGGGATCGGGGGCGGGAATGAAGGGGGACTGGGCCACAGATCGGTATCATCTGGAGTGAAGTGGTGGAAGTAGTAAATGGAGATACTTTATGCTCACATTCATGTTCAATTTCCCTGTTCATGGAGAACGATGACACAATTTCATGCTCCAGGAGTTAGAAAGAGAAACGAAAATGAAATCCTTCCCTTTCCCCGATCGTGTCACTCCCCACAAAAGGAAACTTTTGTCCCTTCATTCTCCGTGGAGGAGACCCAACGGTTTTCCAACTTATAAACATTTGAATTGCTTGCTCCTGATGGAAATCCCGCCTTCGTCTTTTGAGGAGGGGGAACAAATTGTTTAGCCGCAGGCATTTGGCTGGATGTATGTAATATGGATGTTGTGAAACGTATCTATTATTTCATCCGAATGTGAAGTAAATGGGGCCCTTCATTTTTATTGTAAAAAGCGGGGATTGGAATGAAGCGGTTTTTGGTGGGTTTAAGTTAGGATTTAAGGGGACTGGAGATTTGGCGTGTGATTAACTGTGGGTTTGTGTGATGGTGAATTGGGTTTTTGGATTTTTTTCGAAATTTTGTGTTTATTGTACTAATTTAAGTGAAAGGGTAGCAGTAAATAGCCGGTGTAACAAATTTATCTGCTTAATTTATGTTTTAAGCGGATCATAGAATCCGAAAACAAACAAAAAAAAAACTTAAAAGAATATCCAAAAACATAAATTTGGAATTAAGAATTTGTAAACGATCTGAAGCATAAAAATATACTTATTTTCCAGAACCATTAAATTTGGAACGAGAATATTTCTCCAGAATATACGAACTGAGACAAATGATCGTACAATATCCTAGTATTTTATTAATTCAAATGGTATTGAAGTGTCTATTTCCATATTTGAAAAATACCCACTTTTTTCTAATAACTTTCAGCTCAGCAAATTGTTTTAATGTATTTAAAACTATGAAGTCGAAATGTACTTATGTATCCTCGCCTCTGTTAGGCAAATTTGTACTTACTGAGTGGACAAATAGGGCGACTGTCCCAGTCGCCTCATAAAACCAATCAATGTCATTCCACTCAAACCTAATTTGTCTAGTAAAAAGGATAGCGAATATGTAGTACATACGAGCAATGCTCGTCGCATCCAACAAATGGAAGGAGCGGATGAATATAATTAGTTTTGTCAGAATCCCTTTTAAATGTTTCGACCCAGTACATTACATGCTACAATAATAGAATTCTCTACCCCCACGTACGTTACGTACTTGTCAAAAGCAAATCTGAGCCCTTCCCATGCTTTATGACTTGCAAAACTGGAGCCAAATTATCCCCCATGAATGGCCCACAATCAGATGGGTAAAGTAAAGTAATTAATAATTAAATTACAATTCATTTCCAAACTTTTAAGACTTCCCCCTATTGTTTTGTTTGCCCGGGAGGGCTATGGGGCTGCTGCTCCATCAGCCAAAAATTAATTCACACTTCCCTTTCTCCTTTGCCGGACCAGAACATTTGACCAGAACAGAACTTAACCTTTAGAAATGGCATGGCGGGAAAAGTTTCAGCCGGTACGGCGTGCCGGGCTGGATTTATGATGTGAGGATGATAAAAGGCCTCTTCCGCCCCGTATAGAGATCTAAATTATGAAATGAGTGAGGAGCAACAAAAGGATGTGACCCTATGAATTATGACTCAAACTTTCCCTATTTCCTCCTTAGTCCTTTCTTAGATTAGAACGAGGCTTAATTAGTCTAATGAACACTGAGGCCGACCAATCCATTGCTGCGGGGGGAGCGGGGGCTTCATTTATTTAATTGTCCACGTTTCTCCTTAAAATTGGATTCGTACGTAACATACGTGAGTTTCTAGTCGGCGACAATTCAATAATATATGGAATTAAGAATAGTATAATCAGTGGGCTATTCAAATAAACGTGTGAACAAATCTGGTATCAATTTTTGCATCGGATGTGCAACGAATCTGGAGTTAACTTAACCCTATTTAAATAAATTGCAAATATTTTAAGTGGCGTTATGCTTTGGGATTTTGAAAAATTGAAATTATGTTCAGGTGACCTGTTTAAAATTTAAATGATTTATTTTTGCAGTTGGTTCAGAAAAAACGAGTGGGTTGCTGCCGGTGGTTGTGTTTGTCCACGGGGAGGATTATGGGTACGGTGCTGGACACCCTTATGATCCCTCCATGTTAACCAGCCAAGGTCAACTCATCGTCGTCACTATGAACTACAGGCTGGGGATAACTGGGTAACGGATTTTATTATGGATCTTATTTTTTTTAAATCAAATTATTAGGGGGGTGTATTTTAGCAGAGTGTATTTAATGGCAATGTGGTTCTCTGCGGAATTGATTAGTGATAATTCCGCTGGGAAATTACTTTAGTTAAAATCCTTATCCAAACGCTAGATAATAGTTATGTTTGTCACTGGCTCTCCAAATATCTTTGTTTTTCAGGTTTTCTGAATGCCAATTCGGATGGGTACTTCAAATCACCTGCAAATTTTGCCCTCCTGGACCAAATTGCAGCTCTCCATTGGGTGCAGGTAAATTAACGCATAGAGTTATTTTTCAGGGAAAAACACCTACTTGGAAGTAGCGTTTTATATTCCTAAATTCTTATAAATTGAACGGCGCGGTCACCTCAACAATTGCTCAAACTCCTTAAGAACAATAGAAAAATTCAAGAGTAACAACTACACTTCTTATTTGACAGATGCACCAAAAATGCAAGCTGTTGAGTTTTTGTTCTCTTCTTGTATATTTTACCATGAGCTAGACACAGTTGAACACCATTTAATTATTCCTCACAACTGCTTGTAATCCTGTAATACATAGTTTTACGCCCAATTTTCATGTCGCTGTCACATTTTACACACATATTTTTTGAGGTTAAGACGAAACAGTACTGACAATTACAATAATAAAACTAACACAGTTTGAACTAATAATACCTTTGAACCATTGGCAAATACTAAATATTCTAAAAGTCGTCGAATTGCGTCACTTTAAAAGCACAAATTAAAAATTAATTTCAAATAATTCAATACGGTGGTGCATGCAGTCAATACATCAAAACAAAAACTCCATTTCATACATAATACATAAATGCATTATTTCTATGTCATGTATCATCTGGATCCACCCTATTCCACTTTAACATTCATCACTATCCACAGGAGTGGAGGGGCATTTGATTTTTGGTTTTGTAGAAAGCACACATACAATTCGCAATGAATCCCTGGTTGGCGAGGATAAATCCTGAGCCACTTTGAATTGATTTTCCCTCACACCCCTACGAAATCCAGGGAACCCCATAGCATGTTAGTAAGTCGCAGTTGACATAATAATATAAAGGCGGGGGAGTGCTTTCATTTGCTCCGGGCGCATAATTCCTCCATAATATGTCCAAAGGGACGGCTGTCCCCCATAAAACGGACCCCTCGTCCATTTGTCTCTGTAATACAGTCGAACTCCAACCGTCTGTTTCTTTGCTTTCCAGGAAAACATTGGAGGGTTTGGTGGGGACCGGTCGAACGTGACCCTCATGGGTCATGGGAAAGGAGGGATTTTTGCAAACTTTTTGATGATATCCAGTGCTGTGCCGACGGGTAAGTTTAATTTATTACTTGATTCCCTTCCTCAACACATACACATTACACACGGATGGAACATAGCATGGTCCCTGGACAGGATAGGCAAAACCCGCCTTCGCAAGGCAAAAACCCGCCGAATTCTCTTATCTCCATTCTCTCACTCACTTCACGACGATGACGGGCGGGAACGGGTACGGGTTGTTCAACTTTCTTGCAGATATCGTTTTAATATGGGATAACTGCCGTGCCCGTGCGGGTACTGGCTGGGTCGGGAGTTTTAAAGTGTAGCATTACACATGTATTACGAGTTGAAAACGGGACAGGGACAATAATAAAGCGGGTATGTATGGAGAGGGGCTCTGGGGAATTTATTTTAACCCACTTCGAATCCGTAACAACGCAACGCAGTGGAATGCGAATGTGTCAAGGAAAAAAAGTTTTGTAATGAATACTGGTTGGCTGTGGGATCCAGGAACTTGGAAATACATATAAATGGGTACATAGAGTGGCTTGCATTGCATGGCATGGGGGCTCGGAATGACGACGCGACGCGTCTCATACTTTGTACTTGTAAGGATAATTTATAGATTTTCTTAAAAAATGAAGTGAAATGAATGATGATGTTAAAGATACGTATTATGGGTGTTCACTGAATTCAAGTCGTGCTGTGGATCCAATGATTTCAAATAAGCTACAATATTCCGTTAACTTTTTAATAGTTGACAAGAGTAACTAATCTAGAGGCAAGATGCCGCATAGAATTTAATTTTTTTCGATAAAACTACTGTAAAATTCCTCAAGTTCTTCAAACTGCGGCTTTCGGTTTTGCAATTCCTTGGCTATTATCAAAGAAAATTCACGTAAATGCTGGGCCTCTTTATAAAACATTCATCATCCTGCCAGGTGGGCAATATACCGTCGTCGTCGTCATCGTCCACCACACCACACCGTGATTCCTAGAATCCCTCCCTTAAAGTACGAGCTGCATTAAATTACATAAATGTCCTGGGAAAGTCCGTCTTTTAAGTCCTTGGGTCAGTGGGAAATAAAACGAATGTGATTTCTTTGGTATGATAAGGAGCTTACAGGCTCCCCTGCCCTACTGAGCGTTAGCGTTGGTCAATGCCCAATGCCCATTGCATTTCCATTGCTGGCCATGGCAATTTTCCTTCCATGCCTTTGCCTTCCCATGTTAAAAGGTACTTTAGCTCCAGGGATGCTCTTAAAGTAGGACGGGACGACTACAGGATTTTTTCCCCCTTATTTCTTCTCAATTTCATGAAGCGGGGCCTGGCCTGAGCTTGAGAAATGGAAGGGAGGTGTCGGATTATCGCACATTTTCAGGAACGATCCTTGCTTTCACACATTGGAGCATTTCCTCTGAAATGTCCGAATCTCGGACCATACCCGGGCATTCCTGTCCTGTGCTCCTGGATGAAATAGGCAGGTCATTAGGGCAGATTAACTTGCGGCTTCAAACGAGGGGACATTTAAGGGCCAGAAATAGGGGTAGAAATATGAGGACAATTTACACGGGGGGAAATGTGCGGGGGAGGTAATGAAGCAAAATGCATGTGATTTATTAAAATGTCCGCTACATCTAACACGTCGACGACGGGCTGTGTAGCTGTGTTAACTCAGGAATGCATTTTTTGTATGGATAATGGTAATGGTAATAACATCTGATGATGCAATGGCTCGGCTGGCGTCGTGTATAAAACACATGGCTGTGAAAATGATGAGGGAAATCTTTATCCAGGACATTTATTTAAAAGCAAAATAAAGCAAGTACATGCTTTGCCTCTGACGGAAAATAAGCTTTAATAGTCTTTTCATAGAGGGAAATGGTGACGTGAAATATTGTGGGATTAAGGTGAGATAGCCAATATGAGTAAGTTGGGAATAGGACTGTGGGAATTACTTATTTTTGGGAAGAGATCCTTCATTTTGATAATGTTATTACAAATTTATTGAAAAGATTGCACACAGTCGCTAAACCATAGGTTGACTCAATTCAACTTTTTAGTTTATTGAACAATATTAAATTTTGTAATATTTTGATCGGTGTTAATATTATAAAAATGTCTATTCAACCACATGACATGACTGGCTATATTTCCTCGTGAATTCGTTAAATGCAAACTTCAGACATGTTCAATCCAATTTCTTCCATAAACAGTACCATAAAGCGTGTAAAATTAAATTGCGATGATTAGCATTTGAGTCTACGGGTCGAATATGTAAATTCATCAAAATTTTCAAAATAAAATGCCAAGCCTCAGGATGGGTTATGGAGCCGATCAGTTAATAAAATTTTTGCATTAAATTTATTTTAGTATTCTACAAAGTTGGAAAGGTGATATAAGTTAGAAATCTTTGAGAGGTAGTCAAATCCTGGGAAAGGAAGTGCTGTTCTTTGTTCACTGGATGGTAATAATTTCATAATTGCCGGGTATCCGGAGCCTCCCATACATATGAATGAAAGGCTCCCCTTCCGTTTATCCTCATAAAAATGAGTGACTGAAGCTGTCAGTCCAACTTCCTTCCTTCAGAATGAAGAGAAGAGAAGATGTAGAGCAGACTCGACGAGGAGAAGTTAAATCACACACTTTATTTTATGTTCCTCCTTACAAATGGAGTTTAATGTTTTCACGGGTGGAGGAGAGCGGAGGAGAAGTATTTCCTGAATAATTTGATTCTGAGCGCCTCCCTCGTTCCCTTAATTTCCTTTTGTACCTTTCATATTACCTTCGTGAGGAAAGCTCATTTGTCTTTTATTAACGAATAAAGACGTCAACCCATTTCCCCGCTTTACGTGAACGGAAAACAACAGGGCACACATTGTTTGAGTGAGGATCTCAGGGAAAGCGTGTTTTCAGTTGGGAAATGAACTAAAAGTCTCATCACATACAATGGGGAGGCGAAGCAAGGAGGAGCAGGCGCCAGGCCGGAATTAAGACGAAGACGAAACAAAACACCCAAAACACCCCTCCCCCCTTCTTATTCATGCAACACTTTATTCCTTACGGTGGGATTCTCCTGTAATACATCCTCTGTACAATTTGCGAATGCATTTGAATAGAAATCCATTTGAATTTGAATGTACTGCACTGAGCAGAGGGGGTAGTCTCAAATGGGAAAAAATTAATATAATTTAACTTGATGAGCGTTGATCACGAATACAATGCGATTAAAAAGCGAGGCAATGAAAATAATCCAGTTAAAAAAAGGAGATATTCAAAAGTATTAGGGATTTTGTGAAGAGTTTAAGGTAATTGCTCGAATTCATTGTTAATGGTAGATCACAGGCTTTAACATGCAGGGAACCCAAATGTGCACTACATTAATGAGCAAAATAGTCACAACCTCGATGAAACTAGTTAACAGGCATTTCTAGCATGAACACCCAACTTTTGTTTGGATTTCCTAGAAACTCTGCATCTGTAGCTTTTGTATTATGTTATAATCGAATTTTAAAATCCTATCAATCGTCGTCGTTAAAAATTATTTCCCATGCCATATTATATGATTTGGTGAATCTGAAGCATTTCCATATATTAATTCCAAAACTTACGTTTTCCATTTTCCACAGCATATCGCACTATGACGCTACATTCATTCCCAATCTCTAATAGTCTAATGTCTAATAAACCCATTTCTAGTACATATCATAATCTTGATTCAACTTGGCACCCACGCGTATTCACCCACCCAACTGCCTCACTGTATCATATGCCATGTTCCCATTTATTTCTTCCACAAAGAAAACCACCCACTCAAGAGTTGTTGACAATACAAATCACACACACCCGTCACACGATCCGACCCAAACCTTTATCCAAAATCCGGTGACAAATTATTTTCAAATTACACAAATCAAGGTTTAACGGAAAAACAATCCATGGTGAACCTTGTTTGCTTTCTCCGCACCGCGTATACTATACGCCACACACACACATGTCATATGGGTCAAATGGAGTAAAGTGGTTAGATTTTTTTGGCTCGTAATTTCTTCATCCAGGCAGGAAGCAGCCAGGTGTTTTTCCTATCGTAGGTTACGGTGACTGAGTTACGTCGACTCGACGGCACGGCGTCGACGGCGTGTGCCATTTGTTTGCGCGGCCCCCTGTCATTACGGCCGATTTAAAGACAGACTTTCTCCTTTGTGCCGTGCCATACCCGTACGGTTGGGCTGACACGCCATGCCATACCATGCCATGCCGGAGCAAAAATAAAAAGGAGGAAGTTGAGAAAGGTGAAATTACAGCCTTTCTCCTTGTTTTGACAGAGACAAATGACAAAATTAGTTCCGCCCAGACACATCTCCTCCCAACATCACGGATCGTAACGTAACGTAATACTAGCCTAGTTGAAAGGCATTGCATTGCCCTGGTTAAGGACGCCGTAATAGGAATAACGTGGCTTAATGTTTGGTGGGTCTTTTTGGTCCCCCAATCACGGCCAAGGCTTGACTCCGGTGTGGTGTCTACGGTCCAATGAACAATGGGTTAAGATCACTATTAGATTTAACTCATGATATTGACTTGGCATATGCAACAAGATGGAATAACCTGAATGCAGTTTTTGACAACTGTTTGTTTTTAAATAAAACAAATGGCATCGAAGATAGTTTTTGTATGGTTTTAAAATGTGCTCAGTTTTGATATTGACTTGTTAGTAGTATCAGAGGCGGTTTTTGAACTATGAGGTTTATATTGGGAATAAAATGGGTTGGTTGCTGAATTTTTTGTGCAATATAGTGATTCTTTAATAAATAAATATACAGTTGGAAAAAAAAAAAAATTTGAATCATAACCTTTTAAATTAGCAAGAAGATTATTAACCTGGCTAACAATATTTTCCAGTTGTATTTAAAACAATACTCTCAGAGGCGTTGAAGGCCGGAAGGAAATCCAACACTTCCGATTGAAAAATATATTTACAGCTAGAATGTATTTTAATATTTTCTATTGCAACAAAATGTGCACACCAGATGCATTCTTTGATTCACAATCCATTCTATTGCTAAGCCACCCGTTATCTACATAAAATCATGATATCAATTAATAATGATTTAAATAGAGAAAGTGTGCGTCAAGCAACTTCTCGATTTTTACTATTAGTGGTTATATTTGAAACTGCACTCAGCATTAGATTTTAATGATAGTTATTTGCGTGCTATTAACATTTTCTATGACACACAAAACCGGCAATTCTCGCGCCTTTCCGAAATGTTCAGGTTTAATCTCAAAATCCTTCATTTGCAGCTTGAGTTTTGTGCTCACGTTAAACTGGTTACGCATTGGCAGATGTATATAAACTCAGGTAGTGGATTTAGGATGGGTTGGCATGATGATATGTCACCGGGCTTTGGATCCATCATCGTCCCGGTGACAGGTGGACGACGGCATGGATTGACTTGCTTTTCTAAACTGACGTCCCAAGCCCAAGTCAAGGCAAAGACCCCACACGCACAGGAAAAGTCAATTCAGTTTATTTTGACAGCTGGGGTTTTCACATTTCCTTTTTTGTGTATGTCAGGCGGTTGGGTTTCAAAAGAAAATTTTTGGAATTCTGGCACATTGCGTGATGCCTTGACGCCGCAACGAAATGCGAATTCAATTTGTGACCCAACTCCGGATTGCCCGATTTCAACTTTCATGTTTAATTTCAAAATCTTACGTGAGGAGGTTTCAGTTATAATTTATTTTGACGTGCCAGACTTCGAATTTATTTGACAAGAAAACCGCGTCGCGAGAACTGAAAACACCAATTTATGTTAATATGAATTAAAATGGAAAAAGTTAACAGCATTGAACTAAGCATTAATATTGTAGTTGGGGAATAGTATGTTATTCGTACGTATGGTATTCCCCCCTCCCCCTTGCCTTAATACCATGGTTGACTGAGCTAATGAATGAAGAGCTTGTCTGTATAATCCGACATTAATCGTAACACTTACAATTTGAGGTTGATAAAAGGGAAGCCATGCATGAGAATAAATCGCCGCAGCGTTCCACATCCACACGAATGGAAAAAAGTCACTTTTGTTCCGGCCTGGTCGTCACTTTTTCCCACTTTCATTTTCCAAATCCTTGATACGAGCTATAAACTCTCAAGGTAAATCAAATCGATTCATTTCAAACCGCCACCGTTTGTTGAAGGCCTTGATTTGATGGGTGAAAATCTCATATGTGCCGTGCCGTGCCGTGCGAAATGTATGGAATTGGGGGGTGAATGTACGATGTAACAAAATTTCACGTCCTCGACGTCGTCGCCTGTCGCTTTTCTCTTCCGAAATCCGGTTCCGGAGTATTATGCATGGTTTTGACTCTACCACATACGGAGGGGGCCTTCCGGATAATAAAATTTTGTGTTTTGGCTTTCCCGTTTTTGGGAGACCGAGACGGCGGGATGAAGACGAGGATTGCGGTCGCCGTGCGGTGCGGTGTACATAGTATGTAGTTACCACGTACGTATGGAGTCTACGATTTACGTGCTATATATGTTGAAGCTGAAAGTTTATTATGCATTGTGCATTGAGTGAATGGATGGATGGACGTGCGGTGCGGAGACGGGACGGGTACAATGGACTATTTGCAAACGTTTTTGCATAGTCGGGAGAAAAGTTTGGGAATTGCGAATGAGAGGGAGAGCGCTGAATCGAAACTCAATAAATGTATGGGAAATCAAAGTATAGTGGTTGTGGGAGGGGAAATTAAATGTTTGAGATTGGAGCCGAAATTTAATTTCTGAATATTGGATAGTGGTTCAAAATAATATTCAGCACTACTGGAACGAGACTTGCTACTAAACATTTAAAGAAATTAATTCAAACCAAATCTTTCAGTGACGAGAAATCCGAGTGTCATTTCGAAGCCTGTATTTTATTATTTTAAATTCGAGACTTATTTATTGTATCAACAATAGGTTTATTGCGGGGAGGTTAATTTTATAAATATTAACTCGGTTGACACAAATTACCAGATTTCCGTTACTCTGTGCCCCGAATTGCACTAACTCATTTTCCTCGATTTTTTTGATCCAAAACAAAAAATATAACTAGTACTAGCACTGGGTCATTGACCAGTCTACACTACTTACTGTCACCCCATAGCCCAAACCCATTTATATCCATACTTGAGCGCAACGCATGTTTATGAATTTATGTCTCCTTATTCCTCCGCACACATTTTCACATCCTTGTAAACAATGGATCCACACAAAGGCTTCCGCCGCGCCGTCCCCTTGAATTTCCTAAATCCATTCCGTTAGAGGAGTCCGTATAGCTTTATACATAGCATAATGCATACTGGCTGTTGTAAGTGAAAGGACCATGCCATTGCCATACTTCGTTCGTAGCATAGCCCATCCAAAGTTTCCGTGAAAGCATAATATTTCTCAAGTAAATATATTGACATTGGCCAAGGGAATCCATTCCTCCCCTGCCTTGCCTTGCCTCCCTCACCCAGATTTACTATTTTATTATGTAGCGTCACCAAGGGAACGTCAATGTAATGGACGCCTAGATAAATACACGTAACGTTATACGTACGTACGTACACATAACCCAGCAATGGCAATGGACTCTGCAATGCAATGCATGGCGTTGGCACGGACGGCACTTGGTCGTGCAAATTGTGAAAGGAGGAGAAAATTCAATGCATGATAAGCTGAAGGGCCCATGCCCATGTACAGTACATGTAATGTAGGTAATACATCGTACACCCTACATCATACGTACGTAACGTACTCGAGTCCGTAAGGACAAAGAAGATAGCCGAGCCTATGATACTACAACTTCGACTACGTCTTTTTTGGTGTGAGTCTCATCTCCTTTTGCACTTGGATTCGTACTCGTACTGGGAAAAGGGGGGAAGCAATTTGCTTGCCAAATATCGATCAGAGAGCATACAGTCAGGGCGGTGGGAAAGGCGGGTAGGCAAAGGCGAAGAAAGCCGTTCCTTCACATCCTGGACCGGGTCTCTCCTCCATTTTGGGGTTCGGCCAGCCTTCCTCCATTTATCTCTGTCTATTTATCCGTTCCTTTTTCCAACATGAGAGTTTCATTTGAAGGAGGGCCGGGGGAAACCCAGGGAGCCCTTAAGAGCGGCAGCGGATCCCACACACACGTACAAACACACACATGTCCAAACGGTACTCCAAACTATTTGTCCATTCCGGAACCAAAAACTCATACATAAACGTGTACGGTACATGTAGGGTGTATGGCTTAAAAGGGTGAGGGTTATGGACGGACGGACGTGGGCTATTGTGGCATGGAATGGCGGCGTGGGTCGCTATCACAATATTTTATCCACCTACAAACCAAGGCGGATGAACTGAGATGAGGATGACGGGAATTTGTGGGGGAATTCACAGCTCTTTAGCAATGCAAATAATACCGGGCGGGAAGGAGGGCAGGGTAGTGGAATCCAGGATGGACTTCTTTTTGGCGGTGGGCTTAGAAATATATAAATAAANGAAGGAGGGCAGGGTAGTGGAATCCAGGATGGACTTCTTTTTGGCGGTGGGCTTAGAAATATATAAATAAAGTCAGGAAGTTAAGGGATTCCCATTACTCATACATTGGATGTGTGGGTATGTATGCTCTGGATGGTTGGACAAGGATTTTGTAGTGCATTTAAAATCGAAGGGTTGGATGGTAGGGATAATTTTTCAATTTTTCTAAGTTGTATTTAACATGGGCCGAGTGCAAGCTAAAGTGTATTTCATATACTTGTCAAGATCTGTAATTATTAAAACGACTTTCAAAAGGATAATTTCTCCGAAATCTTTGAATCTATATTCTGACATACTTAAAAGCTATTAAATCTTGAAACGGCTTCCAAACTCGTACATAAGTTTACATGTATTACAATATTGCTGCCTAATGTGTGAATTCCCACCTACAAATTCGTTTCTCGTACAAATTTTATACTAAAATATCGGTGCAACTACAACAGTTTGAAAAGCTTTCACGTTGCACCAGTACAAACTCTTGGCCCCATCCAATTGCATTGCAAAAAGTTTTAAGTCCTCATTAATTATTTGCGTTCAAGTTTATTCCTTTCCCTTTGTTCTGTTGACCTGGGTCAGCATCGTAAAGAAGGACATTGCATTGTATTCTAATTTCTTGAATAGCCTTCCTACAACACTGGGCTGCGGCTGCATACATACATATATATTATAACCAAGTGCACAGCAATCACATACAACATACTTTAAATTATACAACGTGCTGGGCTGTGTTTCGCTTGCCGTGCCGTGCCATTGATTTGCACTACAATTTCTCATGCCCAACTTTACTTTCCCTCTCATTCCTTTAGTGTTGTGTCGTGCTGAATATTTGAACTTCGCGCCTGAAAGTATTTTGGCAAGAATTTGTTGTACTCGTACTTAGGCACCCTGTGTCCTGTTTCTAAGATGGTGATGTATACATCATCTCCTTGTACATAATTTACGGGAAGGAGCAGCCAGAACTTGGCTGCTCCATTCATCTTGGCGTGGCGACCATACACGTGGCGTGGCCGCTCTTCGCTCTGTTTACTTTCCGCGGCGAATTCCGTAATAAAACATACATTTGGGCTTGCTGGGAGCGATACACACATAGTTTGGTTTCACTGGTACATTTCGCCTTACGACGAGACGACGACGACATGCATGATTTTGGCATTGGCGACGAAGGAATGGATGCCTTTTCGTGGGAGTGAAAATTGAGGCCGTTTTATCCGATCCGGGAGCAGCCGGAGGGGATTTCTGTACGTACGTACGTACGTACGTGAACCGCGAATGTACGGTGACAACGACAACCGCCCATCATTATATGTGTAGGCTGTGCAACGTGTACATTACGGGGGCGGAAATACACGCATTATTGAGTTTTCGTGGGGAAGTAAAGGGCTGGAGGCATTTTCCGGTGTGGTGATAATGGGATGGGA
>JAAXYW010002374.1:0-15657 GCA_036851895.1 Orthonychiurus folsomi
GCTTCACTAATTACCTGCAAAATAAGTTTTTACTTGATAAGTGGCGGCTTACGGTTCACCGCTGCTCGCCAATTTGCATTTAAAAGGATAAACATTATCCCGTAGATAATAAAATTGGCATATAAAAGGATAAGCCATCAGTTGAAGAGGATTAAAGAAGTACAAGTGTTTGCGCCAAGAACAGTAAACAGCCGAAGGTATTCCATTCAAAACTCCTCGTTAAGAATTCTTCAAACTTATTAGTTACTAACTTATTGTCATTTGTAACCGATTTCTTGCCAAAAAAAATCTCTTATCTATTTGATCTTGTCCACTTTAGATGCGACCAGTCTTCCTTATTTTGTGTCTGACCCTCATTGCGGGAATCACACTGTGTCAAGCAGGGAATGCTAAACTACACGATAAATGTCTAGTAGATGATGATTGCCAACAACCAGATTTGTATTGCTTCCGTCTGCTTGGTCGAGCTGGTAGAGCCCGTCCCCCAGGCCATTGCAAATCTACTGGAGTTCATACTATCGACTTCCATCCTACCATCTTGTCATAATTGAACCGAACCATCAAGCATTCCATTGTGAATTGATGTATATGTAATAGTTTACTTCAATTTGAAAATAAATCAAAGTATATTTTGGCTAATAAACAGACTTTACCAGCTCGGAGCAGAGCTAGCTTGATTTCATGATATATAAATTTCTTGCACGATATGATTATTATTAAGCTGATTGGCGACAAACACATGATTTCCGTCAGGTCGACTCGACCAAATGGCTACGGTAGCCATCTGGACTTGGAGCATTTCCGCGCATTTGGAAAATGACACATTGCCGAGTTATTTCAGTTCAAAAATAATAACAATTTATTATAAACAGCTCCGGTTAAAGAGATTCGTACAGACTCGCATCGATGTTTTCAACAGTCGGTTCTGTACCACCGAGGAAATCGTCCAATGTTGTGTCCACTTCATATTTATGTTTGCTGTGTCGGGATTTCCGCTGACCTTTGCCACGAACCTTCTGCTTCCCCACTTGTTCTTCAGGCAAGGGGTCAACTTTCAAGATTGGATCGTGTTTTACAATAGGATTGCCTGGTGATTGTGTCGGAAGTGTATTAGCGTTCGGAGTACTCAATAAGCTGGGCACATCTTCAGAAGACGAGAATGTCTCAATATTTGAAGATGGGCTGATTTTTAGGAAATAGTTTCCAGGCTGAATATCTTCCATTATCGAAGCAACCATGGGATTTCCATCCTTTAGATCGTCGTCGTCATCACTCCAATCCTGCTCGTTTTCTGCTGATACCTCCTTTCCTGACCCATGGTTGTTGAAGTCATCTTGCAAGAATATCTTGTGGGTTTGCTCTTCAATTTCCGGAACAAAATCAAGAATATAATTAGCATCCATGTTTTGGGAACTAGGAATCCGTGGTTGTAATTTCAAATCCAGTGGAATTTGATTGTGTACTGAATTCTCCTTAACGGCATCCGAGCTAGCGGAGGACATGCTTCCGGTTTCATGTACAGGACTAATCTCTTTGGAGACCGGCAAGGAGTTGTGGCTTTTGTCGGAAGAGTTTCTTGGTTCGTTGACACCCGGAAGCTTTGTAGCACCCAATGAAGTTGAATTCTTTGGCGAATCTGAATCTGAAGAAGGTGTTTTGATCTCCGTGGCCTGGTTCCTCTTTTTATATAATCCGTCGACAAATCTACGACAATAATACAAATGTAAATCTGCCTATTTGCTAGGTGTCAAGCATCAAATAAAATGCAGAAAGTGAGATAATAGCGCTTATTAAAGCTAGGTTTGCGATTTAAATTTTTAAATTCCTTGTCATTTCAAAGCCATTTGGTCTTTAATTAGAATCAGTGTCAGTCAACAAATGACATGCGGTGAGAAACCAAAAACACAAGATAAAGAAACAAGTAACTGACTAATGGGTGCACAATTAAAAGCCACCCAGAATAAATTAAACTCTGCCCCATTATACAACAAAACTTACATGTCATAGTTTGCGTCATCACTATCGGCATAATTCTCCAGTTCTAGCTTAGTTACCAGATTCTCTGAATGGTTTGTTTCAAGCTGTTTCATCAATGTTTCACGCTGCAGCTGCAGAAATGGAAGATTGAAAAACTTGTGAACAAATTTTAATCCAAACCCATTTCGCATTGAGGACTCCGTACAAACAACTTCGGCGTCTTCTGGATTCCTACAAAATATGGAATAGATTTCATAGGAAAGTATGCTTATAACAGAACAGATTTTCATCCAGAGTAATAGAAAGATTATGTCATTAAGCGGTAAGCCAAGTGTGTTATAAAGCGAGTGCAAATGTGAGTGCGGCAGGCTGTTTTAATCTGCTTGCTTAGCGCTCGTATTAAGGTTTACCTTCCAAGGTCTTCAATAAAGTATTTCAGTGTGTCCGGTGGAATTGCTTGCTCGCTGGAGTCGCGATGATTTCCAAGTATCAGAACCGGTATATGAGGGGGTACACTCGTCAGCTCACGCTTTACGTAATCAAACGTCCTGAAATTTCAAATATGAAAATAAAAACTGATATTTCATAAGTTCACAATTGCAAATTGTATTCTGAAAGTACGACATAAAACTGCTGGTACCACATTACGCCTATGCTATGCAATTGTGCCACCTTTATAGCTATACTTACCAATTCTTTGTAATATCAAAAATAAATATGACCCCATTGGAGTTCTTGTACACGTCAACAAAGGAGGCATCCAATGCCATATCCTCCAAATCTGCTTCATCCCCCTGCTTGGAGTTTTCAATTTTCAGCCTTCCAGCACCTCCTCTTTTCCGTTTTGCTTTGTCCACTACGTCCCAGATTTCAACTTTCACAACGTCATCAGTTGTCTTATAGTTCCAATTTATATTTGCTACCTAAATTTTTTTTCCAGGTAATATGACTGTGGATTTGCAACTGAATTATGCACAGATAGATGCTCTGAGAGATTGAATTTGCGAACCTGAATCTCATCTGTTGGAAAATATTCCTCAAGGAAGGTTTGGCCTTGGAGTCTTCTAAACAGGCAAGTCTTGCCAGAATTTCTGTCTCCTTTGATTACAATCTTCACTGCAAAACCATACATAAAACATAAATCAACAGTGACCTAATCAAGCCATGTAATTCACTACCTACCGTTTAATAATAGAACACATTTGCAAAGGGCCACGTTATTCCCTCCTCATTAGGAATTTTGAATTTTTATAGTCAAAAACTTAGCCACAAAGACAAAGAAAGCTAATCTACAATATTATTGAGTTTAATTCCGAGATTCACCTTAGCATTTAAATGTTTACTTCCTGTTCTAAAGACTTACTGTTATACTGTACACCTTTGGCAAATTTCTTTTGAAGAGTGGAAGACATTGCTTGAGGTCCGCCTTGGCCCAGACTAGGATTAGCACTGTCATTTCGAGTAGTTAGCCTTCGTAAAGCCGACAACATTTTCGGTAATTATTTTGAACTAGCTTCTTGATTATATATTATTTATTATATTTGACGTCGAATATTTTGCACCGAGCAAGCTAACTGAATGCTAATACTTCTACTAGGTTTTGTACACCTGAGCGTAGCACAGGAATGGATAAATCATAAGATTTAAACATGATATAGCATAAACTCTAAATCCAAATTAATTAATTTAATTCACAATGTTTCTGGCATCTGGAGCACTTCAACAAATTGTGCTCTCCCGCCTGCCATAAAAAATCAAGAGCGACTCAATTTACTCGCTACATTCTATGCACTCGCGACGGGTTTTTTCGTACATGCACAGAAGCATTTACAATTTACATATTGATCGGCGATGAATTTCCATCGAGGTCAATAAGTCAAGTCATCCCGGCATGCTATGAATCGAGTCATGGATATGTAATTGAACATGATTAAATATGGACAATTCCGCATAGTAAATATATACGAAAAGTTTGCTGTGATTTTAATAGCTTTGAGCTAATTGAACTTGTGATCTTATTTGATGAGCCCTACTATACTGGCATGTAATTGGTGTAATCCGCTTATTCGCTCCGAGAACTTATTCTAGCTCAAAAATGCTACAGTCAAGACTGGCGTCGGCGGACAAAATATTGGAAATTTTGGACCCATAGTCTTATGAGGCGAAGAAATTAATTATGACGAGGACAACAACAAAATGCCTTTACAACACTTATCAAAAATTTGAAGAAACTCAATATAATCGAGCTGGGAAATATTGGAAAGGTCTGCTGATCCGACCTGCTAACTGCGGGCTGAAAATGTGTTGCGTGAGATTCCGGAATTAGTTGTTGACTTACTAAATTCCATGATTGGTAATCTAATCAAAAGAATACGTTCTTTCATGAAATTTAATTTAAAAAAACAAGTTCTGGCGTAACTGTCAGTCTCTCGAACCAAGAGCCGGTCGCTTATCAAGTTTGAGAATTCTGCAAAAAAAACTCTTGAAGAGTACAGACGATGTTTGGAAATTGATGTTCTTCCCTTTCAATGATCCCAAAATGCTTCTCACATTGAAACTAATTGAGAAGAAAACCAACAGGAAAATACTGCTGGGTGTGAATGGAGGAAAGACAAAAAACTCTATTAACGCCAATTTGGGAGTTTATGAAGACTGAGAAGCAAAGCTCCTAGCTAAGTAAATCTTGTTGGTGAAAAATGAAATGAAGGACATTGGTCCAGTACCTCCTCAGAAAAGGAAAAAGTGTGACTATGCAATGAGACAAACAAATTGTATATAAAAAATGACGGGCTCTTCAACTGTATATTACAGAACAGAATGTGAAAGAACTTTAAAAAAATGGAACTGGCGCTCGTGACCCAATTTTGGACGACTTTGCTGAATGTTGTATTAGCAAAATTCCAGGTTTGGTGGTTGACATGTTCAATTTCATGGATGGTGGGGGCCTAGTCATGAAATCAGAAATAACACAAACTTAGGCCGAGCTGGCAGTCTTTCTAATCTAGAAACCGCGACAAAAATTATAAATATATTGTCGCAAGCTGTTCGGGATTACACAAAAGATGTTCACAGGAAGATGGACTACGCGTCAAGTTTATTGAAGAAACAGAAATTAGAAGTCCTGAAGAAACTGAAGATTAGTGTTAAAAGGTAGGGCTAGGAATACACCGCGGTAGAACGCGGTAGTACCGAACACCGCAAATTGCAATTGCGGTATTCTACCGCATGTTTCATATTTTCCACCATCTTTGTTTGAACATGAAATTGTCCAGAATTTATTCACAAATGATGGGAATTGTTCATACAAGTGTAGAATCTGAGCGAGAGTTTTCCTCAATCGGATATATGCAGCAAAATCAGATGCTCGTTAAAAAACGACACACTTGATCATTTGTGCTTTCTCGAATCTTATTTTCAAAAGAGTAATTCAGTTTAGCAACTCATGTTCTTCTAATTTATACAAAATAAGTTTGTTCACACTTCACTCACTTAAAATGTGCTGGTAAACTGTTTTACGGAATATTTTACGTGTTTTTAAATTAAATAGTTTTTAAGTTAAATAAAATTAATAAAATTATAATTTTCAGTATTAGAAACGGAAGTACCGCAGCGCATAAAAGCGGACAGTACCGAATACCGCAAGTCTAATACCGCGGCGGTATTCCTAGCCCTAGTTAAAGGTTAAGCTAAACCCATACGTGGGTTAAGTTCTAGTGTTTGAAGGAATGTAGATTCAGGATTAATTGCATTTTCAGATATTTTCTTTGTTCTCAACATTACAGTTTTGTACCAGACTAGCATTTGACTTCAACTTGAACAAACTTATTAGTACTGATAGAAATTATTTTTTATAAAAAGTTTGTAGTAAGTACACTATGTCGACGCCGCGCCGACAAACACTTGCAGTGGCAGCACACAAAACAAAAGTGATTTGTTAAATATTTGTTCAAACTACTTTGCAAAGCAGAAAAATTGTAATTATACTTCCAAAAAGAAATCATGTAAGAGAACACGCTTATATTGTGTTTATGACTTCGGCGGCTCAGCATTTCGAGGGGTCATCGTCTAGTTCGTCATCATCGTCGTCGTCCTCATCCTCAATCGCACTGAACCACAACCACAGAACCAATCCAAGTTGTATTGTATATTGCAACCAAACCATAAAAATGTAACCCAAGTTAAGCTGAAGGTTCTGGCAAATTGGAATGCCGTAATTGAGGGCCATCAGAAGAACGGCAGCTAATGCCCAGAAAATACAAATGGACGCAAGTTTGGAGCGGTACTGCAAAAATAGAAACACATGATTACATATGATTATGATTTCTAGAAACTTAGCAAATCTGATATATTAAATGGAAATCTTGTCGACAAAACGTACCTCCATGAATAAAGCCCAGACCAGAACCACACCCAGTGCAAGCTCGAGGCCGACCTTTAAGTTCTCTAAAACCATAATAAAAATCAAATGGCGTATTTAAACATTTAACGTTAAAACGGGATCTTACTTTCAAATGTGCAATCCGGGGTAGCAGTAGTGTAGTAAAAGGGTATGCCACCAAATTCGAGTCATCACCGCAAGCCCGTTAAGTCCAATGAACTGAAAAATTAGCGTAGTGTATAACGCAATTCAGGTGATAAAGAACATTATATGGCTTTAGCACTTACAATATGGCTTGATGCTATAAGAAAGATCAAGGCATGCTGCAAAGTGTCAGCAATACGGTGAAAAGTATCCCAGCGGCGGTTACTCCGCATTACTTCGGCCTTCAAGATACGCTTCAAATTCTTCGCGGTTTCTGCTTGAGCTTGGTTTGCAGTTTCAGCAATCATTTTGCCGGTTGACTTCAAACTTGGAAGCGTTTTCATTATGATGTATAACTTTCTCAAATTTCACAAACAAACAAGGCACAATAGTCAAACGTTTCAAGTTCTTCAACTGTAGACCGTGAACTCCATAAAAATTGAAAAATAGTACCCCCTTAAATACCGAGGTCAACAGGGAAAAGTACAGGAAATTCTAAGAAGCACACGTGAAGAGTTATGCAATTGTTTTGGTTTATTACTGCTGCTGTAGCTGTAGTGTAGTGATGTTTACGATTGTACGAGGTCACGTCATATTTTCTTTTCTACTTTGACATCATTGACGATTGTAGCTTTCAAAAACCATGCGTCATTTGCGTTTCCCTTGTTGTTAAATTGATTTTAGTATTGTTTTTTGATGTGACATTGTGAGTGACACAACTATGCATGAGTCGAGCTGAGAATGAATCATATCTCATGTCTGTGATTCAACCCTATACTGTTTTAATTTTAAAGCTTACACATAATCCTAAGCGAATGCTTTTATAGATAAATACAAATACAAAAACTACTGAAGTGACAATGACGAGATCTATGCAACTATTCAATTCAAAGGGCCTTCAATCAGCAGAAAATCAAAGCAGCTTGGTTATGCGTTGCACTTGCTTTTATTCGCATCATTTTTTTTGAAAATACATGTACATACGTGATCACAAGGTTGAGTGTCTTCGGTGCACTTAAATCAAAGAAGATTTCCATTGGACCCAAAGGGCGAGGGAGACTACACACAAACGGATTCCTCATTGCTAATCAATAGGGTAATTAATCACAGCACAGTTTAGCGCATATACAGGACGCCGCCATACAACAATGAATGTCAAAAATGTTCAAGGGATTTTATTTGAGAAAATGTGAAGTGTGGCACTTGGAAATTTGTTCCGGGACCGGAAGTCGGTTGAGGTACTTGGGATGAAATGCCCCCAGGGCAGCTTCATTTGTGGAACGTATTACGATTCCATCCATCGGGGCTGGATGAGCGCCGTCTCGAGGAACCCAGTGACCAGCAATGGCAAAGACAACGTTCCAAACAACCCTCATTCGTCGTATGGTAATTTTCACTTCCTCCACCACCACGAGCATGTTGGGTCATTGACCTCTTCTCACAGGAGCAACTACAACAGTAGTAACGGCATGATGCAAAGGAGTGACATGCCAAACGACACCAACGGAATGGTGACCAATCCGGAAGGAATGAGAGGAGCGGTTGGCGTTGGAAACGGACGAAGGCGGAGCGATTGAGTCTCCAGGATACGACGGGATTCACGGCGGAGTGGGCGTGGCCCAAAAGTAGAGAGAATGGGATTAAGAGGCGGACGATTCTGAAAAAAATGTTCAAATTTTGATTTGTCCAGTGAGGTTTATACTTTTAAGAAATGAATCTTATTGTCTGATTCTGGCAACAAAATAATGGTGATTTCCTTGTGTTATACTATTTTTCAAATTAGTAAGAAAATCTCAATCTTATTTGCCAAGAAATAGGTAATGGCTGTTGACAAACAGCGTTTTACGGAGAAATGGTTGAAATAATTGTGTTTCACTGACTATGAGTAGTATTCCCCAGTGTTCTGAGGGGTAGGGGACTCGTATTACATTATAAATCTGCCATAATTCTTACATTATTATTGTGGATGTCTTACATTACATTGTCTTCGGGTTTCCTGAAACCTCCCATTACAAGACGCGTAATGAGGAACACCCGAGTGAAACAGAATATGCCTGCGGAGATCACCTTTCAGTTTCTACACCTCACTTCCTTATTTTCCAGAACCTCAAGCAACGTTAATGCAATACACCAGCTTTTCAGCTTGGTTTACTCAAATCGATTTTAGAAAAAAATAGTCTAGGTTTTGAAATTAAATCCTTTGTCTTGTAGTCCACATAATATAAAATACGGGACGGCGATGTCCTTGTAAAAAGCTGTTCACCACTAGACACTAGACTTCCTGGGGTAAGGGGACAGACATTTAATCTAATCCGACTAAAGCAATTTTCAACTTTCCCGCCTACAGTTCACACGTAACGACCGACACAAAGAAATAGCCCGGATTGAACTCAATTCAATTAGCCATTAAGCCCCCCCCCGCCCCACCACTTCCCACGGAATTATCACTTACGATTTCTCAGAGGTAAACATATCCCAAGTCGTACAAACGACGTAAGGGGCCCAACAAAGGACAAAGACGACAGCTAATGCAGCCATCAAATTAGCCGCCCTCCGCCGGCTGCGGAATGACTGGGAAGAATATGTTGGAAATAGGGGCGGCGGCTGCTTCACGATCACTTTTTCTTTACTGAGTAATTTTTTCCGGAGACGTCTGTGGGCTCTTTTAATGGACGTTTCCCGCCGGGCGGCTAGGATGGGTTTTGGTGATGGACTTGGAGGGCGTGTGCCGGAAACAAGTACCATGTCCCCTCCGCCGCGAGGTTTTCCTAAAGAAGTGTTGGCTCGTAGGGCCGGATATGGCTTTAAAAGACTCCCGCCACCGCCAGGGCTGCGGTGTGACCCGAGGCTATTGTGCCCAGTGTTGTTGCTGGCGTGGAGCTGGGAGATTTGACGGAACGACTCCAGGTCATCCTGTAAAAAAAAGAGACGATAAAATTGACTTTTCGAATCTACCCATGTTAAACATTCAGCCTTCAGAATTTACCGTTGCTAAATTTAACCAGTTTAAGAAATCGCAGTTTGATATTGTTGTTTACCATTGCCACCCACGGAGTAGATTTTGAAAATTATTGCTATGCTTAAAGAAAATATCAACTGATAGATTTTCTTATCTAAATTGTTATCAATTCAAAAAAATAAGCTAATCTCTTAATCTCAAAATCTAATTCTCTGTTTTCAACTGCTGGCTCAAGAAAATCAAAATTTCAGCATTTTTTGTAACAAAATGTGTAAAACTTTTTGAGTTCTGAATTCTAGTAAGGTGTCCTTGACTATTGCTCCTAATCAGGTTCAGGTTCAGGTTCTACAAAAAAGCTGGAAATCCATACTAATGACACAACCTTTACCCCTCCCCCCCTCCCACCCATCACATAACCTGTATCTGCAGCCGAAGGTAAATGTCATCTTCATCTGAATTCGGATCACAGGGCACGAGTTTTCTCGGCGCCTTGGAGTTTTCAATCAATACATTGTTGGGGTCACGGGCAACAATGATGACATGCTTCGGCCTCGGTCGATTCCGATCCACCGCCGTACCAGCCAACACTTGGAGTTGTGCTGTCAGCTTTTGACTCACGGACGCATGACAAGCAGCTACAATGATAGCGGGAGAAACAAATGTCGTCCCCAAATACGTAGCAGTGTACGTCATTTCCAGGAGTACGTTGGTCCATCTCTCCACACAAACGCCTCTCCAATTCCATTGATCCCAGCCACTTCCAGTTGTATTCAAAGCCGGGCCGGGAATACTCTTAAATACAAAATTATATGTATTGTAAATTATACTAAATGAATTTAAACCACAGTAAATGACACCTACATCAAATATATCTACAGGAGCTGCAGTTGTCACTGATCCCAGGAAAGGATTCTCCAGCCCTTCCTCCCAGTGTCTGACCCAAAATGTGGGTGCAGCCACCAAACCCGACAAAATCCAAATGCTTATCATGGACATCGCGACAAATCTTTTCTCTCGAAATCTGTCAAAGTCTCAAAATTAGTATAATTGTATTGAAATTTCAATAATATATAGGTGCAGGTTTTTTGAGTTATTTGTAATAGGCTGTAGAATTAGCTGCGTTGTGTAAAGTTGCATCATATTTGAACTATATCAAATGGTTGGATGAAAGTAAAGGATTTTATTACCTCTGAGCAAAGCGTGGATGCCGAAGAGCAGCCCACCTGTCCAAAGACAAAAGGGCGAGTGATAAAGTGCTCGTTGTCACCGGTGTTCTCTGAAGTAATGGACCAAGTTGACACATTTTCGAAACAACGAAACTTGGCCTGGATTCAAAATACATTGTTCTTTCAATGACCAAAACTTGAAACAAGGGAAAACCTATTCCCAAAATACGTTCCTTTCATTTCAATTCAATTCTGTAGCAAGTCTAACGTGTAGGTGTACGTATCCCGCGCACATCCATTAAATAGTACAATCGAAAATATCCCATTGCATTGCTCAGGTCTCCGGTTACCCCATAATGTTAAAATCCCAAAATATCACCAGAATCCAGTCATTCATGAAATACAGGTCATGAGGTCAATCCGAATTCCAAATTAAGTCCATGAACGTAAAGAATATTTTTATATATCCGTGTTTTATAGCACAAATTTCCATGCTAGCCATGCACGTCCCCGTCATTTAATGTATGTGCAGTGGTGCCCAAGGAAATTCTCATCTCAATCCAAATGAAATGGGTGCACGTTTTCATTACTTCTTCAACTCTTTACGACCAGACTTCATTCCAAGTGCATTGGAGGAGGAGTGTTCTTTCGTTGGTGAAAGGCGCCTGGGTCCGAGGATACCCGCTTTTGATGATCCGCGACGTGACCGGAGAAAGTATGCGAGATGCGTGCAAGGAGAAAGCAGATTTTAAAGATGCTCACAGTTCCATCCCTTCGTATATTCGTTATGTACAGGAGCAGATAAATTTTATGACTGGAACTGCTTGCTTGAGATGTGCATGCTGTCTCGTCGCGTGTTGGAAATCGCCTGGACGTGTTTTCCCTACTTTGATTTATAAGAATTTATAATTCAGGCGAATGACGGAGTAGAATTTTAAGTGTTGATTGGTTATTCGCATCCATAGCCATTTGCCTTACAGTTTACTGCTGATTAGAATATTAAAATTATGGATATACATATGCAAATCGATTCGAATTTGTCCGTCGCGCATATTTCAAAAAATGGCAGATGCGTTTGATACACACTTTAGAAGGTGACTTTTTTTCCATAAAATAAATTGGATTTTGGTATGCATGTATGTGGATGCATATCAAAGTATCATATTTATTGGTTTCATTAAATTTGCCACTGAAATTATGTATTCGCACAAATTTACGAGCAGTGTGCTAAACGATTATACCGGGAATCCAATCTAAGGGAATTGGTCATTTCCTGACTTCGTGGAAATTAAGTAATTCATATAAACGTACGATGATTGCTTGACCAAATAGCGTATCTTACCAGCAAGCGTGAGAAGCAGCCGCACATGCTGAGATGGGGACACAAATGGCTGTAACCAATAAATCCGCGACGGCCAAATTGACCATCAAATGATTGCGGACTGGTAGAGCCCGAGCCCGGGTTCCAGAGCCACAGAGGGCAGCGAGAAGTGCCACATTCCCAATTACACCGACGAGGAAAACGAAGGAGTAGCCGGTGACGAGGAGGGCCCACAAATGACTCCCCTCCACGAAGGCATCTTGGACTGACCACGGATTTATTCCTTCTTCTGAGAAATAGCTTTGATTCTTGTGTCCTGGATCGCTGGCTCCGAGAAGGGGAAGGTGGATCGAATCATGATTCTGGAAATTCAAAGGAAAATTACTTGCAATAAATGACGTATTTTATTTTCAATCCGAATTGTACACATTTGAATATCCGATTTAATGAGAATAGGTACGACGTACGAGGTACGACAGTTTTTGAACTTATAAAAAGATGTGTAAAAGTAAATGTAAAAGAGTGTAAAATCCTGCAGATTCGGAAATTCGCACATCGTTGCTTTGCCGATTGCCATCGCCCTCAAGACGTTTTAGTAAATCAGAGCGTGAAATTCTTGACTTCACTTCAGGGAGTTAGCGCCGAGGTTGAAGAACTGGTAAAATTCGTGTGTCAAAGTTTTGCAAGGATTTCATAGTCGTGGATGTTGGGTTTGTAAATTGGATGTGACAGTACAGTAAGTTTCAAAGTTAGGAAAAATCCAGACATGGAAAATGTCAGGGTGTCTGTCTGTGTGTCTGTTCCACCTAAGACCTCAAGCTATTAGGATTTTTGTTATATTATTATAGAGTGGGATTTGAATATTAGAGAACATTCAGGTCCAACCTGTCCAAATTTACTCATTTTATTTTTTGTCCTGTTTTCTGATTTACTTTTCTAGTTCTATTCTAATTGTAATTAAGAACATCTAGTTAAAGACTAGCTGATTTTTGGGAAGTTGTGGAGTACATAAAACACAATATTTAAGAATCAGCAATAAAAATACCACATTTAACCACGCTTTTCGTTTATTTACTCGTAAATGCTATGCTATGATGTAAGTTCCCAGAATTCCAAACTCTATTGCCTCGCATCTGTCTCACTTTCACTTCCTTACTTAACCGTCCCCGTATTTCTTAAAGACACTCAACTGGAAAACTTGTTTTCATTCTTTATCCTCCTTCAGAATTACATTCCTGGTACAAGAGTAATCCCTCACACAATAAATTCCATTATCCCACCCCACTGCTACGGCAAGTGTCTTTTCTACTCAATCTATACTTTCCCTTTAAAACAGCAGGCGGGGAAAGCATTCACGTTTAGTTCCACGTACGTATTTCGGTATTTCACGAGAGGAAAAAAGTTGTTTTCCTTTCTTTGGCTTTTGGGACTTGCTCCCCCACAATTTATTGCGAATTCGTACGTGCAGAACAAAAATACACAACGGGAAAGCCTGCCGAGGCCGTCGACTCACAAACCTTCATGAATTTTGCTCGTGAAAAGGAAACGATTTGGTGTAATATCAATGGAGTATACGAAGTAACTTTGTGCCGTGCCTATTTGTAATATTTATGTTTGTGGAATGGAACTTCTTCAATGGAGGAATTTGTAAACTTTTCAATTAGTAAGCTAAAACTGCGCTTGCCGAGCTACAAATTTATGTGTGCCATTGCTACAGTGATATACGTACAACTGTGCATCTATTTAATGTACCCATTATATTCTCAGTCAAAACTATACCAAAAAAGATACGTTTTTTAAAATAATTCTTTCTTTGTTCGTTTTGTTTCAACCCAGCACACCTAATCTTCAAATTTCCTCATCATGTACCAAACCAAGCAGGACAGAGCCGAGAATGAATTCTTTAATCTGAGTTGCAATCAAATGTTTCATTGAAATTGGACTGGGATTTTGTTTTGTTTCAATTCCCTCGTTCCATATTCTCTGCTTGCTCCTTTTAATTAAAACCCAGTCCAGTCCCGTCCCGTCTTGTCCAGTTCAGGTATCTTATTACGAAACCCCACCGAATCAATTCTACTCCTATTTTCCACAGTGAATGGACGAAGGGCGTTTTCCGTTAGTTTATTTGTATTTTATTTAGAGGTTTTATTTACAAACACTCAGTGGAGTGTAAAATGCATGGCACGGCACGGAGAAAGCAGTGAATGTCTTAACATACCTAACCTGGGTTGAAAATAAGACACAAATCATGCCGTACATAAGAAAAGGAAAAGAAATTGGAAAGAAAAGGACTCACGTTGCTTTGATCGCCACCCACGTCAGTCCCCCTCCAACCAAGCCCAAATGATGCCGACTGCTGCTGTCCCGTCATCTTCTCCGTCCTTCATCTTCGGGTGGGAAAATTCCCTGGACCCATTTTGTAGGGTACGACGACGCTCAGTCACTCATTTCAAGTCCAAAAACTCTTGAATGTGAAACTCCTGAAAGAGAAGAACAGACGGAAAACGTCAACGACAAGAGGATTAAATACGGGAAAACCGCGAAGGAGAAGGATGGATCTTTTCTACGCCTCGTCGTGCGGTGCAACAGCTAATGCTATACTGCCCGGGTTTTTGTGTCTTGTCACTACAATATGCAATGCGTCATCCAATCATATTTACGATTTACGGCGTGCGGCCCCAAAATTCAGAAAACTAACCGAAAGCGAGCAGGCCCTTATATAATTAAAGGAAATGATATGGAATTTCCAGAATGGAAACTTGGGAAGCGAGCGAATGCTGGGAGTGGGTGGTATTGTCATTGGCTTCTGGAATTTTTGGGGTTTAGCAGTCGCGTTTTACATAACGTACGTAATTTTGCTACGTACGTACTACTTTGTGCACGTTAAGTACGTGAACAATTAGGATATTGGGATTTACCGGCTATAGCCATTAAAAGCAGTGAATCGGAAATCTGTAATGGCGCAGGTTTTTAAGGGTATAGATTATGCATGTGATCCACTCCCTTGAATCGTATAAAAATTTTAAGCTATGGACTCATGTTATTGTTGTGCGATTAAATGGACAACAAATTGCGCCAATCATAAACACAATCCATATTTGTACAACAAAACGACTTTGAATTTCGAAAAAATTGCTGCAAAATTTTTAAATGCAGCTTGTAATCATAACTGATAGAATGGATCTATGTAATACAAACTAATAACATACAAATTTTGACATCTTTGTGCATCACAGTAGCTAAGGTCAATTCTTGACACTTTTAATTAGAAACGGGAGAATACGACACATCCGAAAATAAATGTTTATGTGATTTCCGGGCCAATCGACCCATCAAATCTAAATCGACTTGAGGTCGACGCATTAAATAAATGGCTTCATGCATGGATCCACAGTGCAATGGATTTCATTTCAGCCCATCTGTTAACTGCCTGACTTCCAGCCCAACGGAAGTTGTAATTGTAAGCCATGTGCTTGAATTCCCTCAGAATCCACAGGCAAATAAGTCTGTTTTGTGTACCCCTGACGCCCGTACGCGGAAAAGCCATAAAATAAATCATTCCCAATTAACGGGACCAGATCCAGACGGGATCCTTTCCTAGCCTGGCCTTTGTTACCATTAGCATTAGCATTACCTACATGCCTTTTCCTTCCTTCCACATACCATGCCATGGCATTGCATTGCCAATGTCGATGGGGTGCGTAAATTTTGG
>JAAXYW010002375.1:0-15657 GCA_036851895.1 Orthonychiurus folsomi
CAACCAAGCGTCCCGAATAAATTAATGAATGGAAAATTTGGGATTTTTGAAGGGGTAAATCTGTTTATTAATGTGATCACCGCTTGCATCCTACATACAAATCTTGTTTTATTTTAGAAAAATGGAAGTGATGAGGGTTGGCTTGAAGTTCTCAGCGGATCCAGAAATCCAGTAGATTTTGGTCGAGTCATTACTTGGAATGGAAAAAGCGTTTTAGATAAATGGAAGGGTGAGCCCTGCAATTCTGTCAGGTTTGACTATTATTATATCTGATGCAGAGTTTTATAATTTAAATTTTTCTATATGCAATTGAGACTTTTTAATTTCAGAGGAACGGACGGAATGATATTTCAGCCATTTCTGACCCCTGAAACAAAACTGGAAGCCTTCATCCCGGAATTCTGCAAATCTCAAACATTTCTTTATGAAAAAAGTGTGGATCACAACAGCATCCTAACATATAGATTTACTGAACCAAAAAGTGTGTACGACAGTGCAGAGAAGAATCCTGAAAATCGGTGCTACTGTCAACATGATGATCTCACCCTTTGTCCACCCCGTGGGGTCATAAGCATTGCAACATGTTCTGAAGGTTGTAACTATTACCAAAATATCGGATTCCTTCTGAATTTAAAATATCAATCTTGTTCCTTTCTAAAACCCAGGTATGCCATTGGCAATGTCCATGCCTCATTTTCTCTACGGCGACAAGAAACTGCATTTAAAAGGATTGAGTCCGGACCCTGAATTACATCTAGGTCACTTGGATTTACATCCGGTTGGTTAAAATAAAGTTAAAATGAGTCAAATGCTAAATATTTAATGGCAAAAGAATCTTAATTCCATGAATGTTTTGAGTCAGAAAAATACATTGAGTCATTGAATAAATTTTAGATGACCGGAATGCCCGTCGAGTCGAGGCAACGGGTACAGTATTCCATCGAACTTCAACCATGGAGCAAAATGCCAACATTTCAAAACGTCCCAAAACTATTCCTCCCGATTTTATGGACGGAGGAGGTACGTACGTAGCTTAACGTTAACGTTTAAGTCAAAATTTGAAAGTATTGCATATTGCATGGTCACGCGCATGCGCACACACGCGCAAGCACGGACAAACTTTTCTTTCCGCGTCGTGTCGTGCCCGCCCTGACCAACTGAATTTTTTATAAATGCATTTTCATGTTTGCGTCGTCTTTTTAACTGCATTACTTAAGTAAAATTTATATTAACATTTAAATTTAAATTGCTTTCATCAGGGAGGGGATTTGGAGGACTTCAACAAAACCATGCTCAAGCTACTTGACTTTGGCCTTAAATTGTGGGGTTTCGGGAAATGGGTTGCAATTGTTTTTTGGATCCTCGTCACCGGTGGAGCCATTGCATTAATAATGTACAACAGAAAAAATTCCAAGGTTGAACTCATCGATGAAAAAGACGACGACGATGACGAGTGAGTAAGACATGCCCGACTTGATGTCTGTTTCGTAAACCTTGAGAAATGTGGTTAAATTATTTAAAAGTTTTGTGAATTAGAAAGGAATGTTTGGAAAGGGTGGCGGTAAATGGAAATAGGGTAGAATAAGAGTGGATGTATATGACTGCAGCCAAACTATAAGCTTCGAGTATTGATTTTTAAATTTATTTTTCCTTTAGTAAAGCAGAGTTAAGTTAAGAAAGGCAAACTTTAAGCTTGTACGTAAGACAAACAAGCAAATCGGCCTGAATAAAGTACTCCAAACAGATTCCCCTTGAAATTGTACATTCATTTTCCTACTGGAAAATTCTGATCTGTGTGTGTATGGAAATGCATGTGCCTGTTGTCGCCTTATTTGGGCGTTGTATTGTATTTAACGTAAATAACTATTGCACTTTCAAATAGTATGACTAGATTTTAGCATGCTAGATCGTTCAGTACTTTAGTTAGCGTATCCACAACATAATGAATATCCTGTTATCCTGTTTTCTTTCCATTGTTTTTACATAAAATGAACTATTTCATTCAAACGACGACGACGGCTAACTCAAATCCTCATTGTGCTTTAACCATGGTGCTCGTCCATCAAACACAATTATTGAAAAGTACCTTTGTCTAGAGTTATTAGCTTTATCTAGCTTAGAGCCACCTTTTATAATAATTAAAAACAGAGACAGAAGCGAAGCTGTGTACACGTACATACGTATTTTAATACTATCCTCTTAGCACAAGTTAATTATTATTACAGTTCAACTGAATAAAAGCAGACTGGATGGAGTTTCATTGAGCTCGGTTACATTTGGGTACAATGGAGAATTATTATTAAAAGATAGCACGTGTACGTATAAAGTCATTGTGACAGATCTCATTCCGATGAAAGGATAGGCGATGAATTTTGTTTGTAATTAAATTTGATACGTAATTCATCCCGACAGATACGCACGCAAAATATTATGCTTAATGATCGGCAAGAGTGTTCAAACATAATGATGCATCCTTTAAAGCAAATTACTTAATGTAGTCACAGATTCCACCTGATTGGAGGGCAACAACGGACAAATTAGCATCATTCCAAATCTTATTGATGCTACTGCTTTCTTGGCATCAAATTGTATGATGTTATTATATAAATCCATGTTAAGACAGTATGGTTAAGGGTTTAAGTATTGCAACACGGGATTTCTAATAAAATTAATATGAGTAGATCAAATAAGAAGAATCAAAATACAAACGTACGTAAAACTCTAAAAAGCTGTAACTTGATACTTGCATATCAACCAATTCGAATGCAACATTTTGCATGATGTTGAGGAAATCAATAAACGAAGCGTGCTAAGGTCTCATTCAAATTGTAGGAAATCGAACCAAGGATGGATGTTGTCACTGTCTATCATCATTTCAAATCAAATGAATGAATTTGAGTTAATGCAGAATGAATGAAACATGGCTCCAGAGCCCTTCAAGCTCACAATTCCCAACAAGAACGCCGCCGTGTCCACGCCGTGTCTTCAAATGAATGAACTAATGAGTTTTTGCTTTGGTAGAAACTGTACGCGGTTTTGAACACAAAAAATAGAAAACCATTAACAACAATTTATTCAACTCATTATTTCAATTTCAATATACTGAACGTGGTACATATAACGAATCCAATTACGATAGTAGTACTAGGGATATGACATGAAGGGGCTGACCCCAAGAAATGTAATTCTGTATATTGGGAAAAAATATTATCCGCCTTCCCATGGACACCCTATGTAAATCTAAATTCCTCAGCTATTGTAGTAATTTAATTAAATGTGCAGTATATATAAATGTCCGCCCATCAATTTTGCATGCGCATTTTATTTAGTCCAGCCGAGACACCTAGCCTAGAATTTTTTTTGAATCAAATCACATTTTGTGGAAAAAAAAATTGACGAAATGAATTATTTAATCAAAACTGTGTCTATAGCCGCTGTGCTGTTCTTATTTGCTGTAAGTTTCCTGTTAATTTTTTAAAACTGGCAAGGGCAACTCCTGACATATTATGATTGACTAGGATCTAATTTCCACAGCAGAGGAGAAAACATGCAAAGGAATTGTGAGTGATTTGACAAAGAGGCAAATGGGTGGAATTGCCACTTGCAGCAAAGGAATGACATTCAAGAACGGGAAAGAAAAGGCTGCTAAAATGAATGTAAGATATCAATAAAATATTGTTGGGGTTCTACAAAATGTGTGTAAAATCAAGTCGTTCTGGGATATTTTTTTTTGGATTTTTAATAATTTTAATTTGTTTTGGTTGGAATTCTTGAGAAAATTCTCCTGAGCCTGAGTATTATGTTTTGATTAATTTTTTTTATTTTGTTTATTGCAGTGCATTCTCAGGTATACAACAACTGTTTATTAAGAAAACATTATTTTCCATTGTAAAATTATTAATGTGGATTTTTTAAAATATTATCCAGATGTGTAATGATTAAGGAAGGACTTGTAAGTGCCAGTACATTTTTAAATTGTGGATTTTCAGCGGAAGAAATAATCAAATTTTTACCTTCTATCCCGTAGTTAGCAGCAGACGGTACAATGCCGAATGAAACTTACGAGGCTTTTCTGAAGAAAGAGTTTCCTGAAAGGTTTTCTAACTTTTTATTTTATGGAGGTTTTTAATTTCCTGGTTTAGAAAATGCTGCGCTGCCCTGGTTTTACGGTACTTTAACTAACGAACCGTAGACCCTTTCATTTTCTTGTTAAACTTACTCAAGTTATTCAAAAGCAGATGCAAATTTTAGAGTATTGTTTACCGAAAAAATCAAGGTGTTCTACTTTTAAACGAACTGCAATTATTCATTCAACGCGCTATTTTAGTTAAAAATGCGGTATATGGTGCCTTAAAATATTTGCTAATTCTACCAGTAACAAAAAAATATATTGCCTTTTGAGCATATTTAAAATTGATTAAATCTTTTTAGTCTTATGCCTGTGGTGCGACCACTTTTTGGGAATTGTAAAGATACTCAAGGTAAACTTTTAATTTTGGCAAAAAGCATTTGGTTCTTCCATTAACACATCACTTTTTTATATTTGAATAGCTCAGAACATTGATCCGAAAGAGGAATATTGCAAATCTTATGATGGTTAGAAATCAGTACAACATACTATTTATTATGATAAAATCCCCTAATCTAATTTTCTTGCAGGTTTCATAAAGTGCCTTCTTGGAGCATTGGGCACCGTAAGTGTAGAAAAAAGGAACTCAACCTTCAACCGTGGAATGTAAATATTTTTATTTTTATTATTTAGATGTGCAAATAAATGAAGAGCGGGCCGCCGCGCCGGAGAAGAGGATCCACTTTTTATCGTAGACCGTATCGTAGCGAAGATTGGACGCATCTTAAAATTCTCTGTAATTTATTTGATTGGACTTTCCTCGCTTTCAATTATTGAAATAAATCAGTTTTCTACATTTATTACAAATCATTTCATTATTTGCGTAAATTATTATTTTTTAAATTCCTAATTACTTATTACACTTGCACTAGGTTCAATTTATACGTGAGCGTGCGTCAGGATTCAGGATGAAAAAAGTGCCTTCTTGGAGCATTGGGCACCGTAAGTGTAGAAAAAAGGAACTCAACCTTCAACCGTGGAATGTAAATATTTTTATTTTTATTATTTAGATGTGCAAATAAATGAAGAGGGGGCCGCCGCGCCGGAGAAGAGGATCCACTTTTTATCGTAGACCGTATCGTAGCGTAGATTGGACGCATCTTAAAATTCTCTGTAATTTATTTGATTAGATATTCCTCGCTTTCAATTATTGAAATAAATCAGTTTTCTACATTTATTACAAATCATTTTATTATTTGCGTAAAATATTATTTTTTAAATTCCTAATTACTAATTACACTTGCACTAGGTTCAATTTATACGTGAGCGTGCGTCAGGATTCAGGATGAACTACGAAATGTGTTAATACATACAGTGTAATGCAGAAATTTAACTTTAGCTCAAAATATTTCACCACATTTTACCACATTTTATGCCAAATTTTTATTTTTCTAAATGAAATCAACCCTTTGTGTACAGTTGAGCGTTCATAAAAATGGCACCTCAATCAACGCAATTCACGAAATAGGTCGCGTCGCCTGGCATAATAAGCGCCAGCATCTTTCCCCGTAGCGTAGCTGTCAACTTCGCATCATTAGCTTAATGATTTCACCCAAATCATAGGTTGTCAATCAAAGTGTGATGTTTCAGGGTGAAGCAAATAAAGGTTTGACTTGGATTTAAATTATTGAGTGCCCTGCCCTGCCTATGAATTAACGAGACTTGCCAAGGCAAGGGTGTCGTATGGTCTTGGTCCGTGATTGATCCCGCCACCCATTTACGAAATGCATATGCAAAATGTCTATAAATTAGAGTCAACGGATATGGGGAAAGGTCAGTTTTTGAGAGTTTATTCACCGAGTCACTGATTGCTTTAGCTTTGTTGGAATCTGTGTTCACATAGACCAGTGACAAATTGGACTGCTATTATAATGGAATGGAATTCTGTAAAATTAAAAAGTTTTACTTACGTTTTGTTGACCTTTGTGCTAATTACACTGTTGTTGGTAAGAATTGACCTTCTTAATAGGTCATTCTTAGTTTAGTATTTAAAGAAATCTTGACATGGTATTTTAAATTTTCATTATTTAAGGATTTGCCAAGCACCGCTGGTGCTGACGTCACAGCCACAATTCCTCCGGCAAAAAGTTGTAAATCCATTGTCGCTGATTTAAATAAAAGGCAGATCAGCGGGATTGCGTCTTGTGCAAAATCTATGAAATTTAAAAATGGAAAAGAAAAGGCAGCTAAGATGAATGTAAGCAAATTTGATCTAATCACTTATAAACCAACTGACAAATTGTTTTTTTCGATTCTTTCTTTCAGTGCATCCTGAGGTTTGTGTATTATTGGCTTTATGTCCTTAAAATTATTTTATACAAATAATAACATTTTGCTTTCAAATTAACAGGTGTGTTATGATTCGTGAAAAACTTGTAAGTCCTGTAATTTATTCATTATATTAAATTCATTAAAAATTAACTTTATTAATAGCAGTTAATTTAAAACTAATGCGAGTCCNTTTTAAAAAGCTTGCAGAAAATGGTACACTTTCCGAAGAGGTGCTAAATACATTTGTGGCTAAAGAATTCCCTGGAAGCATTTTTCCAAGAGCCACCGAATTAATTACAGCTTGCCGAGTTAAGCACGGTTAGTACAATTATTATACAAATTAGTGATTTTTAAACATCTTAATATACGAGTAACCTGTTTGTTCAAACAGCAGATGAGTTGGATCCGGAAGAAGAATTTTGTAAATCTTACGATGGTTAAAAATACAAATTATACCAATTATTACTCTACTGGAGTCAAATTCAACAATATTGCATTGTTATTTCAGGTTTTATAAAGTGTCTTCTCAGTGCAATGAACAATGTGAGCATTTCATTTAATTTAATTGTTATTTTTGTGTATATCTGGCTATAAGCTTCCTTAAATTATTTTCAGTTGTGCAAGTGAAGTCAATATAAAACACAACGTGTACAAATGTCCTCACCTCAAGAATTCGCAAATGAGTAGAAAAAGTGCTATTGAAAGCACATTTATTATTTATTGCAAAAAAGTAAAATCAAAATTAACCTTAGAAAGAAATGTTTGTTATTATTTTTAACTTTGTTGTGCTGCTCATGCCCGTGCAAATAACACATGCAGTATGTTATCATCAGGTCAAAGACACAACAATTTGCAATGCGTATGCGCCGAAACGACGTATGCGTGTTTTGACATCAATTGTAAAGAGAGGAAGTCTCACTTCAGGTGAAAAATCCACAGTTTTTGCGTGTGTGTGATATTAATTAACAAGTCAAATTCTCAATGAAATTATAAAAATGCAAAATAATGATTAGAAAAACAAAGTTCTCTTAATTAAGATCACTTCATTAGGTGAATGATTATGTGATAATTATGGGTTGTCAATATGCCAAAAAATGTTCAATGGCCATGGCTAAGTGCACATCTTTGCATGGGTTCTGAAGTGTGGGTTTAATGAAGTTGAAAAAAGCAGCCATGCCCTTGTGCACAATTATGTATCAAATGCACGTTTAGGTTAATTTTTTGAAAGACATAGGAGGAGTATATATAGTTCAACTAGAAATACTTGCCACACTTTTAAGTTGCAAACTTATCACAAATCCCGCCAAGGATCGCCTCAGTGAACATGAATAATTTGCCCGGATTTACTTTCATCGTAGTTGCAATTGTTTTCCTTTGTGTAAGTTTTTAAGTTAAACTAACATTGACTTTACTAATTGTCAATTTGTGTTAATTTTTTTTCTCCAACGTAGAACCTACATGTAATATTTGCCGAAAAAACTTGTAAGGATGTGTTGTCGGATTTAACAAAGCGACAGCTAGGCGGAATATCAACTTGCACAAAGACCATGGGTTTCAAAAATGGGAAGGAGAAAGCTGCCAAGCAGAATGTAAGACATTACATTTTTAGAGATTTACTTATTTGAATATGTTAAGACGGAAATTGCTTATACTAGCTTTGAGAAGTACTAGTAACAATGTCACCCGCACCACGTTGTTAATTTTATATCACATCGAATGCAGATCTATTTAAAATATTTCATTCAAACGGCAAATCTCATTAAATTCTCTTTTATGATAGTTTTTTTAATCCTTCAATTTGTATTTTGTTGATTCACAGTGTATCATGAAGTACGTAAGAACTTTGAATTGAACACCAACATTTTATATTCAGTATTTAAAAATGTAATGCCAATTTAATTTTAAATGTTTTATTCTACCCTCGTGATGATGGAAATGAAGATGTGTAATGGCAAATGAAGGGTTTGTAAGTAAAAAAACACAATTTTGTTGTTGGTTAAGTCTGATTTTAATGCCAAGTCTTAAACTGAGCAGCTGGCAGCAGATGGCGGGTTGTTGGATGACCCAAGTCTTAAAGCATTTATTGATAGGATATTTCCAGCCTTCATGGTGGATAAAACCTTCGACATTTTTGCAGGATGTGCAAGAGCAAACCGTAAATAGAAAAAAACTCATTTTTTCATTTGTAATTCTAACAAAGTTAACTAATTTTCTGTTTATTCTGTATTTCCAGGTGAATTGGTAGACCCCAAAGAGGAATTCTGTAAATCCTATGACGGATTTATTAAATGTAAGTATTATCTTTACCTAATCACCAGTTTTAAAATTTTATTTATAGCATTGAGCATACAAATTTTAATATAATATTTGTATTCTATTTTAGGTCTAACGGGAAGCATTGGAAAGGTAATGTATTTCATAATAGACATTGGCAAATTCCATTGCTTTAAGTGCTCAATTCTCTAACCAAACAATATTTGTTATTTTCAGTTGTGTGCTTAATTTCCCCCAACTCTAGTGAGCATGAAAAACGTACAAGATATTTTTAGTATCGTCTTTCTGAAAATACCTCATGCACATGCGCTATGCGCTTTCACTTAACTCCACTTAATTGCCTTACCCAATGTTGTGCTCGTGCGCTCCCGAATATTACCATTGGATTTTCAAATCAGCATTTCCAAAATAGTTTGCATTGCACCTTTGGTAACTTTAAAATTTTAATCCACCAATGTCTAATTCGCTCCAGGTTTTGGATTATTTCTAATCTTACTGAATTGGTTTTCCTGCCCAACATTTTATATTGAATGTGTAAAATCCATTTGAATGGTAAAAAGTAAATGTATATTTAAATTTAACAAAATGTAATGTTCACAATCGTGTATGCAATAAATAGATTTTTATGTATTAACCTGCATGGATGAATTCCTTCAACACAGCGAAATGAGTTATCAGTTCAAGAAGCTATATACATTCAATGAATCATGATGATGTTAAATTCTGAAGTTGTATGTAATAATTGCGGAAAAAGTTGTTTTTATTTTAGTTTATACACAGTGGCAAATCATAAAAAACGTTACTAATTGCTAATGTGTTAGAATATTTTTACTACATTATATTAGTAGAAAATGCGTCGTCGCTTTGCCGTTCAACATGTGTAAATTAAAGCAGAAAGTAATTTGTAGGTTTTTTCACAATTACAATCAATTCCTTGCATTATTGGTGGCAGGTAGTCTGAAATAAAGTCATTAAAGTTCAGCAGGAAGCTACAACATGATGGGTACATCTTGAACTGACATTTAAAAACTGCATCTAATTAAAGTTGTAGCACAATACAATATGGGACATGTAATTAAATTATAGGCTACCCAGACCGTGACGTAGATGCGGAGTAATTATATTCAATCTTTGGCAAGGTTAAATGCAATTAAAATCATCATCATCCCACACAAGTACAGTTTTATGGTTTTATAGAGCTGGTGATGCTAACAGTGCACAGCACACTAATTATAATAATAATAAATTTTTTGCCTAAAATCCGCCCAAATAATGATATGTCATCATGTTCTTTATGCTTTTTTTGTATACCGCATAAGATTAAAACCAAATACTTGAATAATTTTTAATTCAGTTTATTATTTCGGAGGAAAATTACTCATCGATATAGCAAGTGCCCATTACAAAATGAGACAAAATATACTTGCTATTTTATTTGCAACCCTCGTAATTTTTAATGTAAGTTACCTTGTACAATTTACCAAATTTAGTAAGCCAAAATTGAATTCATTTGAATTGCCATTTTAGGGTTTAGTTCATGTGGAAGGTGAGGAGAAAAACTGTAAGCAAAAGGAGGCAGATTCAAATAAAAGGAAATTTGATGGAATTACTATTTGCACAAAAGAATTGGCTTTCAAAAATGGAAAGGAGAAAGCCGCCAAAATGATGTGTGTTTTGAAGTATGTAATTAGATTTAGAATGCTAATTTCTCATATTATGAGAATGACTGACATAACTAATGGTTTATTATTATCATTTTATGCAGGTGTGTGCTCAAACGAGAGAATTTAGTAAGAGAAAACGACATGTCAAAAAGTTAAGGAGAACGAGAAATTATAATACAATTCTATTTCTAGCTTGATGATACCGGTCGAATGACAGTTGATGTTATAAACACATTTGTTGCAAAGGAGATCCCGGGACCTGCAGGAGAAAAGATGAAAGAACAGTTCATGGGTTGCGTGAAAGCTGGCAAGTGAAAGACACCTTATTTCTTTCTGAATAAATTAATTACTTTTGGTGATTAGTTAGTATGTGAAGGTGTTTGTTATCTCTGAAACTACAATATTCTTTGGTTGATTTAGTAGTTTTAAAGCAAACTGATTTTTCATCGTTTCAGGAACTGAGCTAGATCCGACTGATGAGCTTTGCAAGAGCTACGATCCATTGATCAAGTGCCTTTCCAAGATGGTGTCGGCGGTATGCAGTATTTATAATATTTAAAAATGCCAAAAAAGTTTTGAATAGGTTGTAAACATGTATTTAATATTTAAATAGGGTTGTTAATGCATAACACTCGGGTGGAAGAGCTTGGAATTCAGAACTTGGCTGAAGACAGTTTAATTAGTATATTATTTGCATTGTGATATGTTCATTTAATAAATTCTTGTTCCCTAAATTAAACCGGGTTAAATTTTGAATTGGATTCTCGGTTCAAGCTGGTTCAAAAAGTGAATGAAATAAAGTGATCATGCCGGTTAAAGATTGTTTTATTTGGAAGGATTTTGTACTTACATGGCTGTAACATGTGATTATGCTAGATCATTGTTAATCAAAAATAACACATTCAATTTAAATTGAGCAATACGAGTTGATTGTAGCACCTCCACTGTGCGTGGTGCGCCTCACCACGCACAGTTTAATCTAATTTAATCTAGTCTAGTCTAATTTGCTGCACATCTTTATCGAGAACCGGAAGATGTAGAAACTAATACAATAGTTCACTAAAATGCTTAGCTCAAACTAAACATAACGTCTCATTTTCAGGTCATTACACATATTTGGCGTAGAACTTAGAAAAAATTGGAGAAAGTTGGTCATATACAACTCAATCTCAAGAAAATCGGGACTTTATATGTTTCAAGAGCGCCACTAATACATAAACAGTTCCACTTTTTTCCAAAAACCCTGAAAGTCACTATATTCTTTACTACTTTTACAGTAAAGTTAACTGTCTGAAAGCTGAGGCAATTCAAGCACAAGAAAATGGGAGTTCTTCTTTAAGCGGTGGGTGGCCTGCCTATTTGCCCAGGCTTCGTTAAATGCACGTGAAATATAAAAGAAGGAAAAAACAAATTTCACCATTAAACTTGTTTTCCTCAACCAGTAATTCGGATCTGTACATTATGTTAGGTGGATAACCTAACCTAACACTTACAAGGGAAGTACTCGTGCGGTAACCCTTGGATTTGGCTGAAACTTTGTCCACATGTTACCCTTGTGTACAAACTATGTTCCACAAAGTGTCCGATCCCACTACTCAAATTTCGAATTTAGCCGAATTTTTTAAATTTGACTTGAAATATTTTACATGCAGGGACCTGTAAAATCGAGATTTTTGTGGGCTAAACGCCGTCTTGTTTTTTCAGCTTTGCAGTTCCGGCAGAATGCATAGAGTGGCATGGCGTGCGGCGCCGATTCGCTCGGCCGGCCTCGGACGGCCGGCCTCGGCCTCCATGCAAGTCTGTGTATTGAGTCCAAACTGCAAAGCTGAAAAAACAGGACGGCGTTTAACCCACATAAATCTCGATTTTACAGGTCATGTAAAATATTTCAAGCCAAATTTAAAAAATTCGGCTAAATTCGAAATTTGAGTAGTGGAATCGGACACTTTGTGAAGCATAGTTTCTATACAAGGGTAACATGTGGACAAAGTTTCCGCCAAATCCAAGGGTTACCGCACGGGTACTTCTTCGTTAGTGCATAATTCGTATACACAATACAGTATCTAGTAATCTTTGGGTCTGCGTAACTGGTGTCCGGTGGTGGTTAGAATGATTTGCCTATTAATATAAGCATTGGACATGAAGATACGTATGACGTGTGAATGAATTAGGACAAACCTCGTGGGGGTCCATATAATCACTAGTTAAGCCTAGTAATTAAGTTTCAGTTTTTTCTTTGATTTGGGGTAAAATAGAAGCGGTTCAGGATAGGTTGCCCATAGCTGAGTAAAATGGCCACCATTCATAGGATGGATTAAAGACAAAGCTTTCGCAAACGCAAATCCGTAATGCTTTGCTAACCTCGACCACCCGAATAGCTCGTCGTTGGTTTTCCTAGTATTGCCAATAAATGCGTATAAAAATTTGAGATAATTTGAGTTAAAACAATAGGAATGCTATAATAGTAGGGTTCTCAAGTATAATTATAACAGCTAAGGCCCATCCTTCGATAAAGCCAATGCAATGACTACGGCTTTCAAACTGTCCATTGCTATTTACTAAAAACAATATGCTTGCTTTGTAATTATAAGGGTTGGATACCACCGGGATAGCCAAATGAATTGTATTTCTGGATGAATAAAAGCCATATAAAGGCGCTCACATTTTTACCAGTATACATTTTTGTGTAGAAGTATTAAAAATTCAAAATGAAAGGCATTTTTCTTTGTTTACTTGTGACTGTGGCCTGTGTGTTTGGGGCCGAAGAAGTTGACAAACGATGTTCAAAGAAAGTTGAGAGTTTGAATAAAAAGAAATTTGAATCAGTAGCCATTTGCACTAAGGAAATACCATACAAGAACGGAAGAGATAAAGCAGCAAAGACATCATGTGTCATGAAGTAAGTTAATAACTTTTAACATTTAATCTCTTAGTATTTAACACGTATTTTTCCATTAGATGTGTGATGATCCGTGAAAAACTGGTGAGTTATTTTAAATGCTCTTTAGCTCTTTGTCTCATTTACTAAGACTTCAAAACTAAGGAATTGCGTTTCGTAAGCTTCCTGGTGTTCAACAAAACTGGAATTTAATGTTTGTTAAGGATCTGATAATTAATAATTAATGGTTTTATATTTATGTATTTCATCAAGTTGTCCAGTGACGGTACCATTGATGCCGCACAAGCTGATGCATTTATAAAGGATACTCTGTTCCCAGAAGTACGTTTTTGTTGTACCAATAAGATGCATTTTTTTGTAAAATATTTCATTATAAATACTTCCATGGTTTTAATAGCACGGTGAAGTGTTTCGACCACTACTCATGAATTGTGTAGACACCGTTGGTAAGTTGCAGTTGCCCAAAAACTCTACAAGCTTCAATCCCAGAAGCTAATATTTTCCCAAATTCTGGTTTTTGCACTTTCACACTTTCACAGCCTCAAGCTAACCATTTATTATTCGCTAAATTCACAGGAAAAAACTTGGACCCGAAGGAAGAATATTGCAAGAGCTATGGTGAATTCATTTCATGTTTACTGAAAATAAAGTTTACGGTTAGTACTACAACAAGTTATAATGTATGTTAATATTTTTGATTGATTTTCTCTTCAATTCTAAAAAATATAACTGCGTTTTTCAAAGGGGTGCTAAGAAGTAATGACGAATAATAGGAGAAAATGCAGTGGAAATCAATTGGAAGTGAAACAAAATTGTGCACCAGCCAGAGCCAACTAAGATTCTTCTCAGACGATTTTATGTTCGTAACACTGAAATTATTTATGCATGTTAATTTGGTGAAATAAATGAATTAAGCTGTGTTCATTTACACACATTTTGGAATTTAATGAACCTGTAATATCTAATTGCAAAATTACATAGCACATAGCAGAATGGCATGCACAAAACTTAGGATTCAGGAATTGCTCTGAACAAGTCAGGATAAAAAGCTACGACGACTGCGACTGATAAAGTTAAATTAATCATTTCTCTTGGGTAGTGCCCCAATACGCAATGTACACGTGTTTTGGGTCACTTTTGTGACCTGGTTTTTCTGGAAATTGAATGCAATAAATCAGTTATGAATTGCTCTTATTAAGTACTTAAAAGAATAAATTACAAACTAGAGGATGTAATTAAATTGCACTTCCGCTTCAAAAGAAATATTCATGAATGGAAAATTTTCCTCTTTTATCCACTTAATGCTTAAATGAAAAGACTTGGAATGACCTCTTGGACTCACTACAATAGGGGGTTTCAAGTGATTAAGATTACCCGTTTTTTTGTTTTTCGATTATTGGATTAAATCAGTTTTACTTGAGTGCACCGCTTAAATGCAAAACCACTTTTCGCTTATTTGGAACAGAAAAAACGATTAAATCCAAATAATCGTCTCCAGAGACGATTAATGATTATTGATTAAAATCAGTTTATTTGCATGTAAAATGAAAAACGATTATAATCGTTAATCGAAAAAAGCGATTTAAATCGATTAATCGCTTTCACTTGAAACCCCCTAATAGCTTTAAAATACCAATATTGCGTTATATTGCAATGTTTGCAGTGTACATCTGTGTTCTGTTGTAAACAAATTTTTATAAACATATGCCTTGCATAATCACTAGTACTAACTAACAGCTCTTTAAAAAATGAATAACTCTTGAGGCCGATTCAGGGATATTAGTAGTAGTACATAAATAGAGCCCCCTGTTCAAAAGTTTTTTGTTAACATTTTCATATCATCCTAACATTGCATTTAAGCAAAAATCCTTAACCGGACTTCCGTAAGGTGGCGTTTAAAATAATTGGGAAAACCAAGTATAATTGAGGACCACACCCCATGCATTGTAAACAAATTTTTATCAACCTCATATAATGTGCACCTTAAAATTTAAAAAATGATCTAATCGAGGAAAGTAGAATGGAACCTCACGGGATATATATGTATGGTTGACAACAACGCAATGTGGGTTCAAGATTTTTTTAAATCAAGGAAGTTTTCTAGTTTATTAAATGTACAGAAGTCAATTTTGAAGGCAGCAATATGATGCTGCCTTCACATAAAATCGTAGATGTACCCACAACTCTGTGTAGTATCGACAAAGCTAGCGATGAAGACATTTCTAGTTACAAGCAGTGTTGTATTTGTATTTATTTTACTGTTCAAGGTATCAAATTCTTACGACTAAAGGATTCTAAACGACTTTCCTAAGGACTTAGGAATTTAATGTGCTAATCTCAAAATTAATAAACTCTGCAAGCAGAGTACCAACAGAGCGGCTGCAAGCCACAGCAAATGACACAACACTTAACACAACTAC
>JAAXYW010002376.1:0-15652 GCA_036851895.1 Orthonychiurus folsomi
CGCTCGGACAGACGGACAGACAGACGGACGGACGGAAAATACGATTACAATACCTGTGCCACATGCTAAAGCATGTGTGCTCGGTAATAATGATGGACGGAGTTAAATTTCTGCAATGCTAGTAAGAGTGCTTTAACATGACCCTTGACATTTTCATAACAGAGTAAGGCAGTTATGAACAAGTTCAGTTCTAGAACGAATGCACCTAGGCGAGTGTTTCACTATTCATAATGCGTTTAGAGATGGATAATCCTAAGATTGTGTTTGGTTTTCGGATTGCAGTAATCAGTAATCCTATGGCTTCACTGTAGAAGTGCTTGACACTTTTAGCCATACTCCCCTTACTTTCTAAAACAATAATTTGATTGTGGATTACTATTGGGGTTACTTCTTTTTGTGCAGATCTTTTAAGATGTTAAATGCTTTCAACTGCCTGAATCTTAGGGCTTATAAGCCAATCATATATCACGCACACATTTTTGTCAGTACTGAGAATTTTTAAACATTGAATCCGACCGGTTTGAAAATTGAGGAAGTAATTGAATTTTTGAACTATAATATTTAAATATCAGGTTCTGCACACTATGTGCTTTCTGTCTTTCTTCGCGTTGCTGATCAGGCAGTATAAATTCTTTTCCGCCCAAGGCATATGTAAACCTTGGGCTCACTCTGTGCAGTGGATCGTATTTTGAAGCTGATGCTTTTTTAATTAGTTGTCCCTGCCCTGTATGCAGTGCACTTTCGAGGAATTAATTATCTAAAGTAGCATCCAGTCCTCAGCATAGCAGACAATCGTAGTTGCAATTCCTCATTCTTTTGAAAAGTGCCTCAGGGTGTTGTGGTCCCAGTATCCCTTCTCCCCTTGCCCTTTCTGGATACTCACTCAAAATTAAATGAAAACAAAGAGATGCAGACGAAGTTGAGGATTGTACAATATTTAACTTGGCTCTGCTTTTCCAAACGCTGAGTGGCATCAAAACAGAAATTCAAGTGAGTTTACTCAAATCCGACAAGGTATGTAATCAATAGCAGCCGTCGCCTTGCAACTCTCGTTCGGATATGTGTAAATAATGAGGATCCAGTTAGCCCATCAAATCCAGTCGATTTTCCCAAATCACGAGATTCGATATTCTATTTAGCGGGTGACATAAATTTAAGTCATTTTTGTCATCCAATTGAAATCCAATATTGACGAGTACAACTTAAACCGCGGAACCAAGTCATTAAGTGATTAAACTCCGTTGAAGTTTTCGACTGTAATTTCCCATTTCCAATTCATGGGGAAATAAAAATAGAGCAACCATCGAGGAAATAAATGGAAATCCGCGTGAGCCGCTGGGTTTTAATAGGATTCTGATTGGAGAAAAACTTTGCTGTTATTCAGCTTTGCCGATCGTGGATGGACGACAAAGCATTGGCAAGGACTGGAAGTTGTTAAGCGCCCACCTAAATATTTGATGAGTGGACGGGGTCATGAAAAATTAATGCACTTACTGGCTTTCCAGAAGCAAGCCAGCAGCTGAAGTCCGAATTCGGGGGACTGACAACGTGAACGTGGAATTGTGAACTGTGTACTTCCCGCTTGCGTTTATTCATTACGTCGAACCCACCCATCGTCGTGAGTCGTAGCGGGTGAGCAGGCGGGCATTGCAACATTTCAAACATTCCCCCCCAAACCTATCACGTCGCCGCAAAGACACACCCAACCACTTCAAGAATTGTGGAAGAAAGTTTTAAGTTTTTACTTTCTTTACTCCTCCTTCCGAATACCAATGCTTGATTTTCTATTGATTTCCAAAGTGTAAATAAGAAATTTCCTACTCCTAAGTTGGTTGGGTTGTAACGACGGCATGCTAAATACCTACTTGCATATAGGATATGCTTACCCTTAAAAGACACGGTTATGTTTACCATACTTACCGCACTGTACCGAACTACATCAATCAACTCCGCCTTTCATCGACGGGTGGTGATGTTCTGAATTCTTCCTGTACATTAGCATGTGATGCTTGCTCCCCAAAAAGCATAATAGGGAGCCCCACCACACTTAATATATGGGTTGCCCCATCCTTGGCTTAATTTTGACCACGCCCATTACAAAACCATACATGGACCATGGGTAGGCAGGCTGGCATTATAAAGTACGAATTCCGTCGCGGGTTGCATTCTGGAAATAAGTAGATATATATACTCATGCCAATACTAGCCCCAGCCATAGAATTAAGAAGCTTTCTTCGACAGGTGAGAGAGAAGCTTCGACTTTGGAAAATGGACACGAAATGACGAGAGAATTTATTGATCAATCCAATTGAATCGGTTTTCCACGCATTCGATGGTCCCCTTCTTATTTGCCCTGCTCTTTACAACTCCTCACAGCGCCCTTTCTCCCTATTACGACGTGGACGGTTTTGATGAGAAAGGATTACAAAAGTTTATGTAGCATTCGGTGACACCGAATGCTTGGCGTCGTCCCCTTTATCCCTGTCGTAATTCTCCACAAGAAAAAGTTTCAATTCCAGGAAAACAAATGATGCGAGGATTTGTAAGTTTCCCTTTGCCATTTGTGACAAGTGTCAGTTTTCGGCAGTTGAAACCGCCAGTGGATATTAAAGGGTGAACATTATTTGCTAACTGGAGTTGAGTTCGGTGGAAAAGGTGTGGTGGTGGGTTAAAGGGGATTTCGATCGTGTTCCCCCCCGAAAAAAAGCGGTAAAGGATAGGGGGCTACGAGGCCATCCCATCCTCAGATATTATTATGGATAATCAACAGAACGGTCATACTAGCACGACACAGTTGTTCGGTGTCTCTACCCACGACAGCATGGAGGAGGGGGCATGTGCGTTAAACTTTTAATTACAATTAGTAGAAGTAGTTAATTTTAAATTAAGTCATTCATTTGTTTGTATTTGTAAATAGGTTTTTAGAATTTAATTTTGAGTTTGAGGCAGAAGCGTAAATGTGTACGAATTTCTGTAAAACTGTTCAAGGCAATAGAGGCTTTTGTTACAGAAATAAATCCCACTTTGTAAATAATAGATTTGATTAGGGTCATCCAGTGAGGAGAGTTGTTTGTGGATTGTGGATAAGGAAGTAGCTCACTACGTGAGGCCGAGGTCGCGCGGTTCTGCGTTTGTAATTGATTGCAATTGGAAACTCCATTGAATTGAATGGAATGCATTGGAATAGACTACTCGTGAAATAATCTTTAAATCAAATTTGTTTTCATTTTCAGCGGACGAGAATGACCTCGGAAATGGGATTGTGGGATATTTCCTCACCTTCATGTCATGGTTCCTCGTCATCGTTACGCTACCATTTTCACTCTTCTTTTGTTTCAAAGTAAGTCATAGTAGCATAGCATAGTCAAATATTTAATAAAATTTTTGGTGCCCACTGGATTAGAACTGGAAGAAGGTGCATATGGCGTAATCGTCATGCTTGGATAATTTTTGTGAAGAAATCGATATTGACATATCATTCAATGATGTGCGCATAGTGTCTATCTTTGTACTAGCTTTGTGCTAATTCAATTTTCACTACATTTGTAGAATCTATGTGTGTTAGTCAGCTTCATGTTGTGTTTTAGGTCAATTAAGTCCTACAGTATCGTCAGTTTGCATGTTGATCCGGCCGGTAGTGACGTGCATGCGAGTTTATAGTTTGCGTCCATTATCATTACTAGCATTTATACTCAGCTGGTATAGGCATCACGCTTAGGTATAATTAACGTGGATTGGAACTGATAGTTCAAAGCAGAAAAAACTGCTAATTTCACTTATTAACAAATGAACATGGATGCATTGCCTGGATTTTATGGGCGATTTTATGACGAGCAAAGCACATTTTCATGGGTATCTCTGCATGAAGACTCTACAAGATTGAAAAGTCCATCTACGCAACTGTATGGTTTTCTATTTGTATTTCTTAGAGCACAAATTTCTCCATTGCTCGCAACTTTGACCTCCTAGTAATCTTACCTTAGCAAATTTCGCACTGTAGTTGTATGGGATTGAATGATTGAGCTATTCTTAGCCCTTGGCGCCCAGGAATAGGACGAATGAATTATCTCAGTTGAGTCGACTTCGAAAGTTTTTCGGGCCGGGTGAAAGAGATGTTGGTGGAGAAAGTTTGATATAAAAAAGAACCCGGTGTGGATGAATGTAAATGTGAGAAAGGACAGGAATGATTGAATGACGCCTCCTTGTGCTTTGCTGGGTACTTAGTCTCGCGTATTCCTTGGTATTTGTGCAAATCAGTGAATTGAATGAACCTGTCATGCATTGGATTAGAAATGCATTTCCTTACTACTCGTACAACTCACTCCATTGCATTGTACTACTCCAAAAAGTGTTGGAGTGTGAGGGAGTGAGTCTTTTGACTGCTTCGAAGAAAGTTGCTACAGATGTGTGGGATTCTAACAGGTGGTCCAAGAGTACGAACGTGCCGTGATTTTCCGCTTGGGTCGCCTTCAGTCTGGTGGTTCACGTGGGATTTTCTTTGTTCTCCCTTGCATTGAGAGCTACACCAAAGTGGTAACTTAACATTTTGTAGCATTTACTCTTTTATATTCTTTGAAATGTGATTGATTTGTTTTCCCATGGACGTGGAGCTCTTTGAATTGAGTGGGATTTATGTAAATTTAATTGTTATTGTTTATTCACAGGATCTTCGAACCAGCTGCTTTGACGTTCCACCACAAGAGGTGATTAAAATTACTCTAATTGTGGATTATTTAACTTTATTTTCACACATATTTTGTCAGTATTATGATAGTAAAGTTGATTTGTTTTCACTCCTGTGAAAACAAATCAAGAAATCTGAATCAAGAAATGACAAATTCTCAATCCACTTTTCTTTATGACCAAATGATTGCATGTTCAGATATCATCATTTCTAGTCCCATAACTGGAAATTTTGTCATAAAGTGCCCATAATTGCAGTTGGATTCAATTAGATTTGTATCAAATTTAATTCCCTGAATTCTCCAGCCCTTAATTTCCGCTTCAAGAGTGAATCATGCAACTCTGCATGTGCCAAAGCCACGTATAACACACCCTTTGGTTTAATGAAAGGAATTTTAGTGTCCCAACCCGTGCGACACGGCGTCATCCATGCGTCCAGTCATAAAAGAATAAAGACGATGAAAGCCGTCAATCCTACAATTCCAACTCATTCGGATTCCACATCCCCAGTCATGATAAACTAAGTTGAATGCGTTGTAATTGCAAAATTCCTGCGCAACAACCCTTGAAAGAGACGTGCAAATTGGGAAATTGCATTAGCCACCCGCCGACCCAAAAGGGGACGAGGAAACGGGGGGCGGCGGGAAATCTAATTAGCCACCCCTCGTGGCTTGCTGTGTCTTGTTAAAATGAAACCTATTTGATAATTTTTGTGATTTGGCCAGGTGTTGACGAAAGACAGCGTGACGGTGAGCGTGGATGCGGTCGTCTACTACCGAGTGAGCAATGCTATCATATCCATTGCAAATGTGGCCAATGCTCATCAATCTACGAGGCTCCTCGCCCAAACAACTCTTAGGAATATTTTGGGAACCAAGAATCTCCATGAAATCTTGAGTGAACGGGAAGGGATCTCTGCAAGCATGCAAGTTAGTGTATGTGTATTATAGTTAGGAGGCTTCAGTTTGGTGCAAAAACAGGTTGCAATTTCCAGCTGGGTCGAACTACTACGTATGCTCCTGTATGGAAAAGTTCAAATGTGTGCAAAAATTGTTTATGGAAATGCCTTTTTTTTATTTTTGTCACGTTGCGCGTTGTCTGTCTTGGTGAAAGCGGGGGATTGTCTATGAACGCACGGAGAAATCTATAGGCTATTGTGCAATATTAGCAATTTGATTGTGACGCACATGAAGGAAATGAGCGTGACAATAAGGCCTGAATCCACAATGTGATTATTTGTGGTTTTAATTGCATAACATAATTGTCGGTATTTTTCTTTCGGGAAGATATACGAATCCCTGAACTCAATGGTTTAATTGACCACTGTTCAAACCATAAAAGAAATAATTGGTTTATGTTGTTTACCGATGAATTTCGTGCGCACTTCCTTCATTGACAATTGCCGATTTCACCATTGTAAATTTAGAATCATTTCATTCGTCCATTGCTTGTTTTCACTGCTTTTTGCCTTACCTTTACTGCATTGGACGCGGGCTTTTCAGCCATACAAATTTTCCGCTCGGATGCTTTTCTGTAGACCAGCCATGTGTAGAGTATATATATAATAATTTATGGAGGAGAGATGGCGGATGAGTTTGGGTACTTTAACAATTTTTTATTACTTGCAGAGTTCCTTGGATGTGGCTACGGAGCAGTGGGGTATTAAAGTTGAGCGGGTTGAGATGTGAGTACATAAAACTTGATAAACCGAGTTGACTCCCCCGCTCCTCATTCTTATAAAATAAAATAAATGGGAATAGTCCGTGTTTGCATAAAACACACTATGTAACGTAGTAGTGGACGGGGCCGACGTTGAAGCACTTTAGGCTGGAGACTTCCACTTTCTCCGGAATCAAATATGTGCCGTTTAAGGGAAGTAACTTAGTAAAGTGCGAATGCAAGCATAAAAGTGCTCCATCGGGTCATGGGATCCGACTCCGGCAATAATGTCACCGGAAAAAGTCTGGGAGCATAATTCAGTTACGAGGAAGGATGTCCGCTGCACTTTCCACTAGGAGTTGGAATAAAAAATGGGTCAAATTTCCTTTGATTAAATTAATGGAATGGGGAAACTCAATTCAGGGATTTGCTTTCATTTTAGGCTGTAAGATAGGCACTACATTCCGAATAAGCTCCATTTGGACGATATTCAAAATTTTCATAAAAATTCATATGTTTAGGCCAAATCTTTGGTTCTTCTTTTTTTAAATATGTGCAATTTTCAGTAATTTAACAAGTTGGGTTCAGTATTCATTTATTCCCGCATTGCATTGTAGGTATTTAATATTTCTTACAATTCTCACGGAAAACCTCTTTCTTTGACAAAGAAAATAGTATACATTCACATTTTATGTAAATGGGCAAAAAAGAACTTTCATAATTTGCGAATTTCAAACTCCATTTCTGCTGCACTTTATTCACATGATCTTAAAGCCTTCCATAGCCGTACGTTGAAAGCTGCTGAAATGCTCTGCTGAAAAGAGTGAAAGTTGAGAAAAACTACGTTTTAGCACAAGTCATTCGTCATGGTCAAACCAAACCACAGGCTTGACCACACATTTGCTTCTCCCCTCAGCCCTCCCCCGTATTTGGAAAACAATTGACTTTTTCTTGAAAATAATATTTGTTCCATGATTGATGTTTCCAGAAAAGACGTCCGACTCCCAGTTCAGCTCCAACGAGCAATGGCGGCAGAGGCTGAAGCATCACGTGAAGCTCGAGCCAAAGTGATTGCTGCAGAAGGAGAGCAAAAAGCATCCCGGGCTCTAAAGGAAGCTGCGGATGTCATGTCTGAATCTCCAGCTGCACTCCAGCTTCGTTATTTACAGGTATGTACCTTATGTGTACTTGGTCCAACCCATGTCTTATGCATGGAGGATCCTCATGGATTCCTGGAAGAAAAACCCCGGAGCCTTGTCCATCCTCGGAGTAAACGTCAGATTAACTTGTACGAACTCCGGGAATCCAAAAAATATTCTGGGGAGGGAAAAAAAAGTCTATCGGCGTCGGCAGCGAGACGACTGACTTTTTCCTCTCGCTTCCTCAATTTTTAACGGCGATGGTTGGTTGGGTTGGATCGGACGACATTTTGATTGATTTCTTTCCTTTTTTCTTGACTCATTTTGTTTCTGTTGTTTCCAGACACTGAATACAATATCAACGGAGAAGAATTCAACCATCATTTTCCCGCTCCCAATTGATTTAATCATGAGTTTTATGGACAAATTCGCAAAGGGGGTGATGAGAGACTGAGGACGAGGACGGGAGGAAATGTCATAAACATCCGAACGAAAAGAAAGTATCTTCCCCACCCACCCACCGAGTTCCTTTCCCTCATCTTTTATTTGGCCAATGACTTTTTTATGATTCCCGAACCGAAATTTTTACATCTTTGTTGATGTTGAATCCATCATGATCCATTTTTGGTCACTGAAAGATACAACTCCAACTTCATATTTTACGGCCATGGCTCACAATTCCTTTACATTTCATTTCCATGGTGGGAGAAGGGGGAGAAAGGAGGCGCGATTTAATCTGAATCCATCCACATTTCTCCTCCTCTTTCCAATTCGTATTATATTATGTCTCTGATAAATTTTTACGACAAGCCTTGCCCCCGTCCCCCTGTTTATCTTATTTTCATAGGGAAAGGTTTTTGTGGATTTTAAGTTTATGGGCCCGGCCCGTACCCCCCTACATGAGGAAAACCCTAAAGCGTGCCGTAAGCCATCATAGTTTATATTTTGAATCCGGTTTCATGTCTTCGAGTAATAGAGACGTCTCTTGATGTAAGATAAACTTGTAAATGACTCATAAAATTCGGGAGTGTGTGCGTTTGTAATTTTGAGAGCTGGAGGGGGAGGGGGGTTCGGAATCCATACCTTGGCCGGGCCAGCGGAGCCTCACAAAATTTTTAAAGTCGTCGTCAAAATGAGGAAAATCCGTGCCGTGAACAAACATGCACCTCGTAACAACACGGACCCATGTTGAGTTTAATTGGAACATTAGCCATTTTAATGTTCACCGCGTTGAGGGTTGATTAATAACTGGGATTCAGGACCATTGTTTTTAAAACCCGGGTAGTAGTAGTAGTTTTACCCGGATTTGCAACGCCATCTCTTCGTAAGGGACCATTTATTATCCATTTCTCGGCGGAGCAAATCCGTTCCTTCAGTCATACTAAAATTTGTGAGTAGGAAATCTTGGCAATTTGTTGGATTGTAGTAGTAAGTCACACGTATTGAAGGGAAATATGATTTGTAATCGTCATAAGAATAAATAGCTTAATGTAAAGTTAATGATTGGTGCTAGTACCAAATTTAAATATTGTAATAATGCTTTTGTCAACTAATAGGTTTATAACTAACTGTGTAAATTAATGATCTCAGCGTATGATTATGATTGCGGTAGCTTGGATTTAATTCAGATATAGGCCTGTACTTGTTTGCAAAGAATATTTATTGTGTGCTATTTATTATTCGTTTAGTGGATGTATCACGCTTTGTATTAGTTGTTCAAACTTAATTTTTAAATTTCACATTTACACTCGCCATTACTTGTACCATATACTTTATGTACATACGGTATTACTAATGAAGCTAGATATACACATTTTTACAGGTTTGGTAAATATTAATCATTATTGTTTAACATTTCACAACAAGACTATGCAATTGTATGTAATTCAACTTATTTATATTGTTTACTTCATTCACAAATAGCCACGCACTGGATTTTCACAATATTGTTTTGATTTATTAAAAAATCTGACGGATCCCAATCCGATTTGCCATAATTTATTCTTTACATAGCACAACCAAGTCGTTCTGCGCAGTCGCGCTCGGAGTTTAATCCAATTCCCATGTTTTCAATGCCTTCACGGCGTCCTCAAGTTATTTACTGAGCTGATTTATGTTGTTCACACGTCAAAATTAAACTGGAGGCACACGAAGGAACAACTTAAAACTCATATTTCATAGATTTTATCCCATTCTTTCTGCATGTTGTCACGAATCCGCATCCGGTCGGATTCACTGCACTTCCATTCACACAGATTAACACCAAAAAAAATCCAACCCAAGACTTATCACTAAAAAAATGTGGTTTTTTTTGCCAAACTAATTCTTAAGCAAAACAAGGGCATATTTACGACTTCTACTTTCTTAAACAAGCAGTATCAAATTTATCCGACATTCAAAAGTATAGGACAAAATTCATGTGTATTACAAACCATAACATTGTATGCCTTACAAAAGCAATTAAAACTGACAACACACATCAAAATTCTGGAATTTGCATGTACGTACGTACTAGAAAATGCCTTGGAAGAAACAACCAACACGACGGAAGTCACAAATTATAAATTAAGTTTTAAACTCGGGAAGATCCCGCGTTGCGCGTCAATTGGAGGAGAGAGGCGCGGCGACAGCTCAGTTTGAGTCGACAGGGGTACAAATGGGGTCAAAGTTCATGACCTTATGCAAATGCATGGGAAACAAGTCGTCACTCACACAATGTATGGACTGTGGTTGAGGTTTGGGTTTTCCTCTCAGGGGAAAGTTGGTAGGGAAGAAAGGATGAGGATCCCTGCTTTGGTTTCCGGCATCCGGCCGCGCGTCGACAACAGAATTTGGCTTGGAGTAAATTGTAAATTAGTTTTATTATCCAGCCTCTTAACTTGTAACGTACACAAAATGTATTTGAGGCAAAACCCTCGTTCAAATTTTGAATTTCTGACTAGGAAATTTAACTTTCGTCCATCAACCTTTCATCAAAATTTTCGGATTCTTTGGCTTGGGAATTCAATTCTTCAAACTGTAAATGACTCCTTGCATTACATCAGGTAGCCCGGCATTCCTAATCATCAAAAAAATAGGAAAAGAGAATCAACCATTAAAAAATCCTTCACTTCCTGTAATAAAAAATGCATTTGATTGTCTTCCTTTTGCTGTACATAGTACGTACCCCTTGGAATCCCTAGCCGTCATAGTCGTAGAAAACACACACAGCACAGATGGGGGCATTAGTTATTTATAGTTGGAAAGATGAAGGGGGGTATTTCTCCAGTCCGTCCGTTCCAGCCTCACGTACACCCAGCTGAAGAAAGTGTTTGGCGGTGGTGGGCGGGGGCCGTAATCACATAAGACCAGGTTCGAAAAAACATCATCGTCCCTGCCGCCAGGAAAAACGGAGAGAGGAAGCGGTGGTGGTGGGAAAAGTCCACCGGGGATTGTCCTCCACTTGCTGGTGGGAAATACAAGAGAAAAGAAATAAACATCAAACATTGGAACTCCAATTGGATCCTCACTTCATGCCGTTTTTTCGAGACTCCGTGCAGTGCATCATGGGGACAACAAGGAAGGGGGAAATAAAATTGAATAAAGTTGACAATTTTTATTATATTTCGAGGGGGAAAACTGCACTGCACTTGCAGTTTGTGTGACTTTCACTTTCCCGGAGAAAGCCCGCCTGTACTACATATACCATGGCCTGGCCTGGCCTTAATTCATTATCCTTCCCCCTATTTTCTCGAGAACATCTATCAAATCAATGCGGAATGGCACCCATTACCCCCCTCCCTAAAAATATGAGCCAGCCCAGTCAACAAAAGTAGTACAATTATATTTTATCACTACTACACTGCATGGNCCATTACCCCCCTCCCTAAAAATATGAGCCAGCCCGGTCAACAAAAGTAGTACAATTATATTTTATCACTACTACACTGCATGGCAAAAAAAAACAACCGAAACGGCGTGCAATGTAACGACCTCAATTTCCGCCCAGGAAATTGCACTGCGTAAAACCTACTTAATTTTGCGGGGAATTTGATAAGTGTGTGAACTCACCCATTGACCCATCCTTGAGTGCCAGGGAACCTGGAAATAAACAAAGCATTTTTATTAGTTTGTGTGCAAAATTGTATGAATAAGGGAATGGAATTCAGCCATAATAACGCAAACGTAAACGGTCAACGGAATAGCATTTCGTATTTGAAGTCAACTGTAATTGTGGAGGCTTTCCCAAGTATCAATTTTGTAATTAATCAGGCAAGTTAGCCATTAGAGTAATGGGAGCTCAAGGATTTATCCTCTTTTTGCCATAATGGCATGGCATGGCTTGGAGGAAATTCTCTGGTCATTTCCCCTTTGCCAGCATTAAAATACATGAGGCTTTGTATGTAAGTACGCGTACGCCGTTATAGGAAATTGGATCATTTTCCGAGAGAGAAAAGTGAAACCAAAGCTGTTTTCGTTTTTTTGCAAGAGTTGGGCTAAGCTATTATGGGATGCTGTAATTCCTTTCCTCGTTTTATGGTATTTGCCGAGGGTAAGTTGTTTGTTAGTGTCAAAAATTAATAACATTAATGTTTTGTAGTTCATTCACCTTTAATGGAATGTGATATACGTACGTACCTGGTTCGTAGAGTGTACTTCGTCTCACGACGTAGTCCGTACTCGGAATGCTGAGCTCACAATCAAAGACAGTTGAGAAAGGAGAAAGATTCGCATCCTCCAGGATTTTGTATGCTCTTATGTCATAGGCACCTTTGTTCCACCTGGTCTCCACCACCATGTCGTCCACTCTGGTAATTAAGGCAAGACAACGGATGCTTAAATGGCGGAGAGATAATTCAATGGGAACTAATAAGCTTTTTCTCCTTAAGTTAATGCAATTGAGTGGGCTATTACTCAGGGCTGGATTCCAGTTTTAATAACTTAATGGAAAATTACCTCTGGCTCCTTAATTAATTAATTATCTACTGTAGAAAATTACTTGATTTGTATTCCTACAACATTCATTGGAATTCTAAGCTCAATACGTACACGTATGCTTTATTGCAAAAATGATATATTTGCAGACAAAATTGGCATCTCAAAAGACTATTTAATTGAACTAACTCAAATTATGCCAATAAAATACAAAGTTCCATTTAATCTACCCGTAAATTACTATGTGCACGTACAACGTGCGCTGCTCTCTTTTTTCCTGTTAACTTTAAGTGAAAATAAATGACCTCCCATCAATTTAATTATTCATAACGAGTTCATAAAGTGAGCTTGGAAAGAACAATCCTGCCCTGAAGGAAAGATCCAATTCAAAGGAAAAGAAAGAGTTAAGACACTCTCCCGTCCTCCGTCCAACTCCTTGGAATATTCATAGCTGGTTAAAAAGCACGTCCGTCCCTGCCGCCGTCCCCGCCGCCCCCATTGAACGGGAGAAGCGGAGAAAGTGGAAACTTTCAATTTAATGCCGAGGGCCTTTGACTCGCGCGACGACACAAGAAGAAGGTTTGCCCTCCACGGCGTCAGCTGCTGGGAATCGTGAAGGGTTAAAAGTTTGAGTCAAGGGGAAACTGAATTCGTAAACTTTCTCCGTGTGACTTTGCCCGGTCCAACTCCATGATATAAACTATCGACCCTTGCCCTCTTGTCCACTTCAACGTAGTTTATGTAGTACGTCCGTATTAAATTACGACTTCACAATGTACTGTACACTGTACTGTACATACAAAGAAACTTAAAATGTGTTTAAATGAAAAATTATGCCGCCGGCTGATTTTTACATTTCCCTCCTGACTCCACCGTTAAATACGCGAGACTTGACAGTCAGTCTTCTTCAAAAGATTGAATTAAGTCAACTCACAACTAACTTCCCAAGGCAAAGGAAAAGAGTCCGTCTCCGCGAAATAATCAAAATAATGGCTGACGACAATGCCTTTGGAAATGAGTGACGGGAGGGAAGGTTGGGGGACTTCAAATTGAAATTCCCTTCAGACTAATTTCCAAGTCAAAGTCCCAAACTCCGGGCTCCCCACATCTGTCTCGCCTTTTAAGTCTCATCCTTACACTCGTCATGACAAGTCCATTCAAAGACACACGAACGACACACATCCGACATACGTTTCCCATTCCCATATACTTATATATATATATCCATGCATGGCAATAAAATAATGTGAATGGAAGTCATCATCTTTCGTCCCAACTTTCTCTGGCGCTACCTGGGAGAAAGTCTTCCCCTTTCTCCCTCACTTTCTCTGGGAACATAAAAAGCTGAGCATGGCTTGACTTGAGGAGCTTACAGGCCAGCCCAGCCCAGCCCTTGTCATCCCTTCATCCCTTCCAGCCATTCCCCATTCATTTGAAAACTACTAGCCAAAGTCTGTCTAATTAGTTCAAGCTTCAACTTTCTCCTTTGCTAGGAACAAGGGAAGGAATTGGCCTAATACTAGTTAAATCCTGTGCCCATGTGCATAAATTATGAAACCCATGCCTTAGCCTTTCCCTGCAAGACATATCTACATATGTGCTTTATTCCTGAATGAGTTTCCTTATTATTTGATAACATGGAGTGATGGACTGGAAAAGATGGCAGTCAAACTCCTAGAGTTCATCCCTTGGAGGAGGATCATAAAAAGGATTACTGTGTCTCCCCCCTTGGCTTTTATTGTTCTCAAGAAAACAATGCAATTCTGTCATGTCATGACCTGGCGGAGGATACATTAAACGTGGATGCAGTTTCCCTCCTCGAAATTCACAAAGACTTTTACAATTCCACATAGAGTTTGGTTTATTTGGATTTCCCCACCCTAACCCTTCGTTTTAGGAGTCATCAAGTCCGGGGTTGTAAACGTCTGGCTTTTATTTTCCCGGCCTTTAATTTCTGATGGAAAGCACACACATGTATGTATGCATGGTGTTCGTTCGTGTATACATACAACATGCTTTCCACTATTTGATCAATCTTGTGAGGAAATCCATTTCCCTTGTCAATTCTCTGCTCCGTTGAGCAGGATTATGTATAAAATATGTCGTCCAGACTCCGCCGTCATCGTCGACGTCGCGTCCTTCAAATTTGATTGGCATATGTCTCTCGCGTCGTCGTTCAAATCCAATGTACGTACGTTACGTACGTAACTTGTGGACACGAGATTCTACAAGATGACATTTACGGACTGCATGTCGTTCCATGTCCCTGCGGAGTATTTTTTTTATCCAAAGAAAAGATAGCATCAAACGGAAATGGCCGTGAAGTCAGACGGAGGAGGGAAAGTTAAAAAATGCATAAGGTAAGGAAACACGGGAATAGACAAAAAGTGAAATGGTTTAGGTTCCACGTCATTTCCTGAAGACAATCCTACGTGTGCTTGACTAGCCTTCAGCCCATTATTATTTTACTGGAGTTAGCCAGGTGGCTCAAGAAATAAAAGATGAAATCCAACCTAAAGTAAGTGAATGGGACGGAGACAGACAGACACGACGGATTTTTAATAGGAAACGAAAAACGGTACAACGCGCGTGGGCCAGCCGCAGGCAGTCAGAGTATTCTATTCATATTCCTCCATTATTTCCCTAGTATTAGTAAAACAAGATTTCCGGGTTTCTTCTTGTCTAAGAATCGTATTTCAAAATCCGAGAAGACTGCCCTCTTTCTTAAAGTAAAGCATATTTAAAGATGAATTTCTTAGAGTACGATACTTTCGTTTTGTGATTTACATGAAATTGGAGATGCAGATTTGTCTGACGGCGGCCATAGGCTTATTGACTTCTAGGGATCTTCTACAACACAGGTACATAATAAGTTGATATTGATATATTTACAATATGTCAATTTAATAATAAAAAAGGTTATAATTATTTAAGATTTTGTTTTGGAAAATTATGGAGTCACCACCAGTCAAATTTGTAATTTTCTCCAGCCTCTGATTTAGTGCGTAATATATTCTAATTTGCAATAATATTAATTGTTTTGTAATATTTTAAAAAATTATAAAATCCAAGCGGTTATTTACCTCTGCTCTCTGTTTTCTCCATGGTACAGCGTTAGTCTGGGTTCTGGGAAAACGCCGGAGGCCCAACAGGAAACGTTGACGTAGCCGGGTAATTGTGTTCCCGCCACTTTCATGCCCATGTCTTTTTCAGGAGCTGGGAAAGAAATATTATTCCACCTCATTAATTCACAAGAC
>JAAXYW010002377.1:0-15647 GCA_036851895.1 Orthonychiurus folsomi
ATTTGCTTCCAGACTCAGTCGTCAGTCACAGTCCGCAGGTTGGGCGGGTTAGACTTCTAACTTGGAGAATGGGCGAAATCTCAGTCCGAATTCAGTCGTCAGTCCGTTATTCCTGGATTTATTACTTGGTGGTTTGAAATCAAGTAATGATCAGATCCGATTCCTCTTGCTTGAGTTACGAGTGGAAATCCCAATCCAAAACAGTCTTTCTGACATTTGTTACAGCGAAGCGATAGAAGAAGGAAAGAATTTGGGGGACGCCTGATGTTGATGGTGTTCGGCTTCCCTATGCATTGTTCGGGTATACGGGTACTTCGGTCTCCTCCAGCCTGGTTAAGGCCAGAAGAGACAATGCTAACCGAAATGCAATTTCCTTTTATACCCTCAGTTTGGAATTGGAATATCCTGACTGTCGCGTCCGTTACACTTTCTAATTCTTTTTTTAAATCCACAAATTGAAATTTATTTTTAGAAAAGGTGTTCTGTTCATATTGTATTCTCTTAGGCATTTAGCAACGGGAGAAAGTAATGGATGCCAACAGCCGCACTTATATGTAATCTCTCAAATTGTGTTTTCAATAATTAAGATTTGATATTAGAGATAATGACATTACAGGTTTTGTTCCACGTAACTCACTGCATTCGTATTCGTTGGTCTCATATTGTGTTTGTTGATGAAAACTCCCGGAACAGCACTCTTGACTCTGAAAAACAAAAGCAATAGTTAATTACTTGTTAAATTTAAGCTGCTGCCTTCTCACACAAGGAAATGGCATGAAATTGCATTATTGCGAAATAATGCATCCGACAATAAACAGAGAAATAAACAAACCTATTAATTAGAGCGGAAAAATCTCCCCCCATTCTATACACCTTGTCTTCTTTACTTTACATTCCAATATTTGCTGATGACCATGCAAAGGCCAAAGTCAAGGCAAGGAGAGCGGGCTTCCTCCTTTATTCGCCACCCATGGGAATTATTGTAATCTTGATAGTTTGGTTCGTCGACTAAAGGTCAGCCTTACATAATTGCAGGTGTTCGCAGGTGAATGCAAACAAGAAACAAACCAAGAAATTGCGAATTTGCTGTTCATTACAGTTTGGTTCTCACGTCTACGCCTGTACATCAAGCAATACGACATACGTCGTATTTGGAGCTAATTAAGCTGCTCTCGTCTACGGAAAATCTCTAGTCAATAAAGAGTGATCTTATCAGCCCAGTTTGTTAATTAGCATTCAACCTTGAGACTCTTGGACCTGCTGACATTGTAAAATGTCAAGTTTGCACTGAGGTTGCATAATTACAATGCAACGTGTAATAAGCTGCTACACAATAATTCTATCACACCTTCATGTCAATTTGTTACGTTTCCACTCCGAATTATGGGTTCAGAAATGATTTTTTAAATTTGAACCAGATCCTTTGAAGTTGGAGCGATGATTCTCACGCCCTAATCCACGGCCCGCCTACAACCAGTAATTTATTCAAAAGACACCGGTTTTTGTGCGAATTTCCCACTATTAGCTCAAGATCCATACAAGATGTGTACAATTATTAGTTTTTTTTAATTAAATTTATAATTTTTACAACTTGTAATAAACTTGCCGAGCGTAAGACTTTTCACACTTGATCATGTATGTTCTTGAGGTCTTTCCTGTAAGACTGCACGTCTCCTTACGACCACGTGTTGATTGTATTATAATGCATAACACCAACTGCAATTACTCCTCGTGCCATCCAATCCAATATTTCCTTCCTTCAAAAAATTACAAGATTGATCAAGGGCATCCAGTCGAAGCTCAGCTCGTTCGGGTGAACCCGTTGCCGTAATTGACTTTGGATAAACATTTCCTGTCCTCATCTTGTGAGACACACACAATGTAATGTTAGCACCCAAATTTGTTATCATTCAAGTGCTATGGTGGTCCTACTATTTTTAACGCAATTGCTGTGTGCCGTGGTTCCATGTGATCCTAAATTCAACGAACCGGAAATTAGCATTGTGCCAGACAATTCCTTTGCAAATCGGATAGGTCGATCTTCAGATGGAAATGACACGGAGTACGTGCATGGACCTCCTAATTTCATCGTGGAAACAAATACAGGAAAAGTGGAAGGTTTTGAGATGACAAGTGCGGGTAGAGAATTTATTTATGCTTTTGAGGGTATCCCGTATGCTGAGCCACCGGTGGGGATCAACCGGTTTCGTGTGAGTTTTACGTATAGACCGCTCCCGCAAGGGTCGTTTCCGCCCGTACGGGCGCCTCAAAATTCCTGTATGGGTCGCCTAAAAATAAAATGGTTCTCATTGTTGTAAGTGCTTATTCTGAAAATTTCTTCTGTGAGCCGTTCCAGCCAAATTGTGAATGAAGAGCAAACCCAAATGGTTTGCACGCGGCGCTAAATTTGGATGCAAAGTGTAAGACTTTGCAAATGCGGAAAACAAAATTTCTCTTGAAAATTACTGTAATATTACAATTACAAATAAATAGTTCGAATTAACAAGTGTAAATTAATTCCGATGAACTATGAGCAGCTCAAACGAAGCTAGCAGGCAAATGTGCAGTTTGCAAGTGGAATTTTGAGGCCCCCACGCGGGAACGGCCCATACCGGAATGACCCGTTTTACCAAACATTTTTTGATTGTTCGTGTGCTAGAATTCAAACATAAGTCTTTTTAGCCACCTTTGCCAAAATTACCCTGGGAAGGGGTCCTTCCCGCAAAACACCTCGGCCACCCATGCCTCCAGCTTTCACCAGTGAAGTTATACCGAACACTGGGGAGAGAAGATTGTCTAACGCTGAATGTATACTCATCACAGGTAAATGTGTCAAGCATTCAAAATATTTTGACTGCAGAATTACATTAATGTATTCATCTTTTAAAATATATAGTTACCTCATGATGGAAAGTCGCCCAATTTGAGTGTTTTAATATGGGTCCACGGAGGAGCTTACCTTTTTGGAGAAGGTGGAGATTATGGACCTTCATATCTTCTCAACAAAGAAATAGTTTTAGTGACAATCAATTACCGCCTGGGAATATTAGGTGAGTCCATTTAATTAATTAATGCATATGCTTGTACAGCAATTGAAGCATACGACTAAATCCTGACTTGATTATATGACAAGGTGAATTTTTCTAAAATTAAATGCAGAATTAATTATATATTTTCTCACTCGTGTGATATTTGATATTTTGAATATTTAAGACCAAATTAAGACCAGAATTTATACAGAATTTTACCTGTTTTGATAGGGTTCCTAAGTACAGGGGATGAGGCAAGTCCTGGTAATAACGGGCTGCGTGATCAAGCTCTAGCCATTAAATGGGTCCACGAGAATATTGCCAAATTCGGTGGAGACGTCAATCGTGTGACCTTAATGGGTCACTCTGCAGGGGGTATGTGGCGTGGCATTTTATAAAATATGTTCAATATTCCAACATTCCTGATTTCATGAAACCGATTAAACATTTCAGGTGCTTCAACTCACCTTCACATGATGTCTAATACGCAGAAATATTTCCAATCGGCAATTTCCTTGAGTGGGACGGCGTTCAACAACTGGGCAATGGCCAGTCGGAACACAGCCCGGAAATATTTGAATAAAATTGCAAAAATCTTCAAATGTCCAACAGCAAATGGTGATTTGGAGAGAAATGTTCAGACTATGGGCTGTCTTCGATCCAAAAATCCCAATACCTTGGTCGGCAGTCAGTTCAAACTTCTTGTAAGTGAGAAATAATTCAGTATTTGAAATATTGTGTTGTGTTTATCATGATTTGTATTTTGTATTAACAGGAATGGGGACCATTCCCTTTGATACTTTTTGCACCCGTTGTGGAAAAGTTGGGTCCAAATGCAATGATAACAAGGACCCCTGAAGACGCTTATGCTCAAAAAGAAGTTGCTAAAATTCCATGGATCTCTTCACTGACAAAGGAGGAAGGACTATTCCAACTTTTACGTGAGTTTTACAAAAATACATACAAATACAGCCACAATTTGTGAGTTGACAAATGTAGTTTAATCTCGTAGCTTTCGTTGGAAGACTAATTATGTATTTTCTCCTTCGTATTTGTAGTTGTGTACGGAAATCTGAAAATCCCTGAGTACCGGTCTCAATGGGCAAAGGCAGCCAGAGTTGCATTGGATTTAAACCATGTTGAAAATCCGATAGAAACTACTAATCAAATTCGTGAATTTTACTTTAAGGATAAACCCCTCAAATCCGCTAGCTACGCGAGACTGAGTGACGTAAGCTATGGTCCGGATTTTAAATAATTAATATTTTACTACTATAAATTTGAATAAAACAGTTTGGATTCGTATTCGCAGCCAATCACGGACAGATTTTTTGTCAATGGAATTCATAAAAGCCTGGTGGAGCATTCGGTCATCGCACCGACCTACAGCTACGTATTTGATTTCTTGGGGAAACACAATGTAGCAAATTATCTTGGACTGGAGGCCAAGGAATGGGGTTAGTCCATAATACAGTTCAATGAATTTAATTTTGAAAATCATATATGTTGATTAATTGTATTTTAGGAATTGGACATACTGAGGACGTCTTTTACATTTTTAATTCCAGCCGGACCTACAATGGATTTAGCAAGAGGGATGAGGCTGAGTTGGAATTGAGCAACATGATCATTAATATTTTAACAAACTTTGTATCAAAAGGGTAAGTTTAGAATGTATAGCCACAAAATGAGACCCGATGATATAGACGCAGATACCGTTTAAACAAAAATGTCGAATTTGTAACTCCAGTAATGCAGTGCGCGGATGCACAATATTTGCACAGGAAACTAGAATATCAATATTGACAAATTAAGGCAAGGCATCATCCTGATTTTAGAAAGTTAGACACCATGCGTTTTGCTAACAAATTAGACAACTAGTGAAAACCACCTAGATTGCTAGACTTAGATTTGGCAAAAGTACAAGCAGGAATTGATCTTTTTAATTTCAGGAAACCTTTATACACTGACGAGGAAGGAAATACTCATAAGATTTGGTCCCCCTACAGCAATGCATCAAAAACACCATTTCTACAAATAGGCCTGGAGACAAAGATGATTCCGGACCCCTTCAAGGCGCGAAGAGAATTTTGGGAGCGTTTAAAAATAAAAGATGAATTGCTGTAGATTTCAAATTGTGGTTAGTCATCCATTCCTGCAATTCACGAACTTGAGTGTTATTTATGAGCTGCAATTTTGAAATTTGTAAGCTGGTAGTGTCAGCTCAATATATGTGCCAGTATGCTCAACCTTCAATAAACCTATTGCCAAGTCCGAGGCGTATTTGCCGCTATTGTATGAACTAGTATTAATAGTATTTGCAGATGTTGCAATTACAATCCAAGTTGGAATTAATGCATTGTATATTATTCTATGTGATTTTACTTGTTCCAGTTACTATTTTTTTAATTTTGCTAGCCAAAGAAGCACGTTATCAGCTAAAATAAAAGAAAACTGTATGCAAGAGAGTTGCAACGTGCGAATTGCTTAAAGTAAACAGACATCACAATCATTAATTGCAATGTGTGTCGTCCCTGTCAACTATGGTGCTGCAGTCTGAAAGTTATTAGCTTACACAGCAGATTTTATAACTGATTAAATTAAATCAGGTTACAATTCCTTGTTCAAGAAAACGACAGTTTGATTGACGGTGTCTTGATTCAAAAAAATACCATGAATCTCTTTTAATCATAATTCTAATGGTTATGTTTATGATGAAATCTGACATAATGCAGAGGAAACATTAGCTCACACACGTCAGCACACCGTCCGTCCACCGTGTGATTTCCAACACCATCAACCAATTTCCCACATAAAAAATAAAAGTGAAATAATTCTCAGGACGCGGCGGTATGGGACATCCAGGATTAACCCACGTAATTCACTCCTCCTTCTTGGAAATACTAAGACGCCGAGGCTTGAACTCCTTTAAAATGGAATGACTTTAACCTCATCGCGATTAAAATCGACTCAAATATTTAAACACAGTCTCAGCCTTTTCACAAGTTTACTTTTGTGTTGTGACTTGCGTGAAGTGGGTTGGGTTTGGTAGTGGCTCCTAGTGTTTTTGTATTCCAGTTTATCAAATTTGTCAACAACTCTTCATAATGTGAGTTTTAAGAATTGTTTATTTATATCTTTTCATAAAAACATGGCTCTACTTCCCATACAATTGATATGCTTATTTAATTACAAATTCTTATATTACTTGCGCCTGTTCAATTTGATTAAAACGACATTTGCGTGCATTTCCGCTTGGTTTACCTGCTGCGCCAAGCGAAATTGTATTTCCTTTGCTTTATAACAGTCCAAGAGCTCCCAAATTGTTAATTTATTCATAGATTCTGCAGGGGTTAATAGGTCTTCCTTCAAATCTTTTTATGTTAAAGTTTCAAGCTGTGAACAGGCGAGGAGTGAGTGGAATGACGCAGTTCCTGCTTTAGACTTAAAAAACTGATTTGTCATATTTTAACGGAATAGTTTATTGTTCAAGGCAGCATAGCATAAGAGATTCTATTAAAATCTCAGCAAACAGAAACAGTTTGTTTAACGACACAGACATGCGGAACTTTCATACTTTTTAAACACAAGTAGTTATTTAACTAATTTATATACTTATAGGGGATCCGCGACCGAACCACAACGGATTATTGAAATGTCCAAAGGATTTGTTCGTCACTTGAGTTTGAGTGATGGACCCAAATTACTCTCAAAGGACGAAAAGCAGGATTTTATGGCTTTGTTTCCGGAGTTATTGACTGATTTGACAGAGCAGGCGGAGATGCGGGATATGGCAGACACCAATAGGTGGTTGGAAAAAATGATGCAGTACAATGTGCCGCACGGGAAAAGAAACAGGTAAAATTTCTAAGATATTCCAAACTTAAGGATTTCCCAAAAATCATACCTTCCATATCTACGTTTGTAGAGGATTGGCTACTGCAATGGCTTATCGCTATTTGTCCGACGGGGATTTGACTGAGGAAAATATTCAACTCTCCTATGTACTGGGATGGTGTGCAGAGATTGTACGTGAATGCCAATTTTAATTAATTGAATTAATTGGGTCAGGATTGAAAACTATATACTTGTGTAAACATAACAAATATTTTTGAATTAGCTTCAAGCATTCTTCTTGGTAGCTGATGACATTATGGACGGGTCAGAAACCAGACGCGGGCGCCCGTGCTGGTACAAAGTTGATAATCTCGGCCCTGCTGCCTTCAATGACTCCGTACTTTTGGAAGTCTCCATTTATGCCCTACTTAAGAAATATTTTAAAGGAAAGGACTACTATGTGGATCTCCTTGAAATCATGCATGATGTGACCTACAAAACAATCTTTGGGCAAAGTTTGGACACCCGTACAGGTCTGGAGAGAAAAATGGAAACGTAAGTATTACAATTTTTTGTAATAGTGAAGTATTTAAGGGTTAAAGAACCAATAATAATCTGGCAGGAACTACAGTTACATTGCAATAAACGACCTCATTTTGATTTCTTCAGAACAAAACACTAACTAATTGCAAAATAAATTGATTTGAGGATGTCCTGAATGAACTTCCGGTGTTATGAACATCACGTAATGAACTCCGTCTTTCTATATTTGTCAGGTATACAATGGAGAGATACTGTGGGATCGTAAAATACAAGACGAGTTTTTACTCCTTCACGCTTCCAGTGGCTTTGGCCATGGCCATGGTAAGTTTCCACGCCTGCGCTATTCTATTGGAAAATAAAAATTTTGCTCTTCCTTATATTAAATTCCACATTTTAACGGCATGGATTCAATCTGCTTAAACCAGATGCAAATATGTAACAATGTTGTTGGTTCGTTTTCAATATTTAGTATGGAAAAAGTGGTGGTACCACACGCCATGGAATTGAATGATTTATGTACATAATCACACATGGTTTTGTAATTTTCCCAAAACCAATATTTATTGTGGTGAATACAAGCGTATAGTTACATGTAATTAAAAATGTGGCATCCTGATTCGTGGGAACTGTACAAGTAAATTCTCACATGCGGGTTCTAGACAAATGGGGAAATCCCTGTTGTCTTCATGTAGTTTTCTACTTTGTTTGAAATGTGGATATTCTGGGAAAATGATGTTGTCGCATTATGCTGTTTTTACATCAGGTGTTTGTTTCAGGCTGGTATGAAAGATCCGGAATTGATAAGACAAGTGAGAACGGTCACGTTGGAAATGGGACACTATTTCCAAGTACAAGATGATTATCTGGACTGCTTCGGGGATGAGAGTGTGACTGGGAAAATTGGGACTGATATTCAGGATTGTAAATGTTCTTGGCTCTGTGTCACAGCTCTGGAGAGGGCAACTCCAGCCCAGAGAACTATTCTCATGGTGAGGGATTTTTAAATTCCAAGATTTATTACACTTTGTGTTTTCCTGTAAACTAAAATGTCAGAAACAACGTTTTTTTTGGATTTTCAGGAGAACTACGGAATTGACGAGCCAGAGAAAATTGAAAGAGTTAAAGCTCTTTACAAGGAAATGAAACTACCACAGCTCTACGAAGAATACGAAGAAAAAACCTATAAGACTATTTCTGCGCACATCCAGCAAATGCACCCTGTTCTACCCAAACAACTTTTTATTGACATGCTTGAAAAGATTTACAGACGGATTGGATAATTTTCATGGCAGGCAGTTTGATACCGTTTGAGATTTGAGATATTTCATGCCTATAGATTGTAGAGAGGTTGAGTTTCAGTATTCCTTCATTGTCAAATAGCCAAATAAGCTTTTTTGTCATGTTTTAAGTATTGCAAAATTCTTCACCTTAAAACAGGTGAACCTAATAAATTCGGATTTACTATATTTATACCATCAGAATTGTTAAATCTTTGCACAAATTCCATAAATGGAGGTGAGAAAGAAGGCTTATAATTTGAAAGCCCTTGTCGACGTTAAATCAATCACAACCTTTAATTAAATTGTATGTTGTTTAATCGTTCAACTTTTAGCATTTGAGACGAATACAACCGATAGTGGCAAAATTTTAAAGTATGACACATGGTGCAGCGCAGCACACTGGCAAACAAACAGGCACTGGCAGGGCTCCGCCACCACTTTTCTCCGAATGTTTGTATTTTGAATTTTCATTGTAGGTTCGTTCCATCTTCGCACTTCCGGTGCCGAACATTTGCATTTGAGCATTCGTTCTAGTAAATAATTGTTCATTCTCGGGAATCGGGTAATACACAGGGGGTCCAGGGACACCATTACTCGTTGTTGTGAATTCAGGATCTGCAAAATTCGTAGTTGTGGTGTTATTTGCATTCCCACTTCTGCCGCTACTCATTTGCTTTTCCATGATTTGATTTTCAATATTTGCACTCTCATTAATTCGCACGGATCTCTGGATGGGATGTGTGCCTGGGCCGTATGGATGGGATTTGTGTGGTCCACCGCCGTCGCCCACAATTTTGGAAGTTTCCTATAATAAATTAGATCAGTTTAACTAGTTGTTGCAACCTGGCAAAGACTTCAGAAAGGAAAGTCGAAAGCTTGGTTCGAAAATAAAAGAGTTATATCAAATATGTCCTCGTACGCCGGTGAATTACTGCAAACGTTTAACTAGTTTGGTTTCGCTAATTTCCATAATTTCGATTTCTCTATGCATTGTAATGCTCACAATAAAACTTTGATCAAATGTTGCCAATAACTCATCCAATCGTTTCGGAGGTTCACCAATTCCTCCGTTTTGCATACTTCGCGCACTACTTCGAACTTGAGATGGAAAAATCCTGGCAACGGGTTGAGTTTCTGGTGTTTCTCGCGCCCGTGTCTCTGTCCTCGTAGTGGTTGCAGTGTAGAACTTTATTGGAGGTTCCATTGTTGGAGACGGCTGTTGTATATAATTTGATGGCACGTGTGCATGTACTACCGGTGAATGATGATTGGCGTAGTCGGGCTCATCAAAATTCAACATGGTTCGACATGATGTTTTGTAACTTTCATTTCGATGCTGGAATTTTGTGGGACCAGCAAACTCGCTTCCAGGTTTGGGTGTACTGGAACATAGGGGATTTCCAAATTGGCCATTTGTAATGGGAGGAGTCGGCGTTGGGGTTGGTGGGGATTCTGGTCGAAATTCCACATGTTTTGGGGGATAGTTTTGTGGTGGAAGGAATTCAAAGTCCATTTCAGTGGATTTAGGGGGAATTTTTCTTGGAATTTCCTTAACGATCTGCTGCTGGGTGTAGGATGTATTGGAGGAGTAATGATCTCGTCTCCTTGTTTTGGGAGTTGTGGCAGTAATCATTCTTTGGTACTCCGGTTGAGGGGGTGGAAGGGGAGACGATTCCTCGGATTCTTAAAGATATAAAATAATTTAAAATCAAAATTTCTGTTTAGTAATGTTTGAAATTTAATACGTATAATAATCTCACTTAAAATCGTAACCGTGTTGCATGCATCCATATACTGCATTTGTTGATTGTACGACAGTCCATCATTGTATTGAACACGGGATAATTCTTTTTCCTCAAAATAATGTCTGAGAGCAGATGGATTCCGCTGTTCCTGGGAGCGTTTTCGGGTTTTAGTTGGCACATTTTGTCGTGGAAATTCGGATTCCGAATCCGGAGATTGGGGTTGAGGAGACAGGTAAAATGGCACCGGGATTGACTGATTGGATACACTTTTGTATTCCATGTAAGTTTCCTGGATTCTAGAATTAGAGGTTGAGCCCGGACTTTGGCGGTAGGATTTAATCGGCAAATCCATTGCAGGATTCAAGTGGGTTTGTCCTCGGCTGCTCGGTTCAACATTTTGTGGTTGCATAGACATTTGCAGATCCTCAAGAATTTTGCCTGTGGGAATGTTAGGATTTAAAGATCAGTTTTGTTTTCAAAATTATTTTGATTTCCCTACGGAAAGAATTGGTCCGTACTTAATTTCATATCCCAGTCACAGTCATCGGATTTGCTGTCGTCGTGTGGCGCCGGAAAGTTCCTCCTCCGAGTCGGCTCTGAACTGCTGCTGCTACTTGCTCTTAACATTTGAACATTAGAAGAGTGGTAGCTGGTCGACATTTTAAAGGATTTTCCTCAAATTTCCTGGGGAATTATACATTGATGAATTAGTGTTTCAGGATCATACAACATTCATTAAAATTAGAATTACGAGAATTTGTAATTTTCTACTACGCGCTTGTAGAGTTCAATTAGAAGAAAACGGAGTTTACTAATGAACATAACAACCAAAATTACAGGTACAATTCTTGAACTTATAAAACAGCATAATAATTAGCATGCAAACAGGTGCGAGCCCCAGCAATAGGGCCAATCCCCATCAAAAGTGTTAATTGATCAAAAGTGTTAATTGCAATACAAGCGTGAAGTTTAAGTATCTCATTCATTACATTGAAAGTACATACGTGACTTTAAGAGAGGATCGGATGGAAGTAAACAAACGTAAATCCAAATGCAAATAACCTCTTTAATATTTGACCAATTAACCATAAATGGAATTGCGGACTCGTACTGAAGGTACCCCATTGGGTTTTTTACACTTGCATCGCAATGGATATGCATCCCTTTTACTCTTTACAGTTCTTTCTTTTTGCCTTATAAGTCGAAGGAATTATGCATGGCATGGGACTGCATACTAAACTCACGTTTAAACATTAAGTCCTTATACGTCTTCCAAGGAAGAGTTATGCAATAAGTGCATTGTCTGAGGAATCCTTCATTTCAACAGTCATGTTCTTCGCAGCGTACGAATGTCAGTGCACAAAAAAAAGCAAACACAATATCCGCAGGACATAATGAATTCAACACGGAGCAGCGGCAGATGGAACATTTTTCATTAAATATTTTGCAATTAACCTAAATTCTGAACTCGGGCTGCTTTTTATAAAATTCCATTTGTATGAAAATTTTATCAAGTCAAATTTAGGGCAGATACATGTTTTAATTTGTATATAAACTGCCGCATGGAATATGTCATGTGGATTTTACTGTAGTTACTGCGGGAGAGTTCTATACACTTACTCTACACTAGATTAACTTTGTGGAACCGTAGCTTTTAACTACTTTCAAAATTTGCACTGCTGCTTGCGAATTAGCGCAATTTTAAAACTCGCAAGCATGGTTAATTACCAAGGTTTTAACATCAATTAATAAGATTAGTAATTAAGGTCTATAGGAAAGTTTAAGCTACAGTTTGTAAAATGCTCAACCATTAAAAAAAGAGTAACTTTTAGTATAAATCTGTTATGAATTTGAGACTTACGTTTGTGATTTAGTATGTGCAGAATTGACGGTTTGGCACATTTAGCACCCCCTCCTTCCTCGCAGAACTTTGTCCGTTAACACTCAATTTGAAACTATTAGTTTTTGGCAAAGATCCCCACGATTTGCGTACATGCTTGAGAGTTGATCTCCACACTTGCTCTCGCAGTCCAGGAATTAAGCCCTTTGGTACGTTGTCGGACACACAACGACCGCCGTATTCCATCCCATGCTTCACAATGCTCAACGAACGAAAGGAACGGTTGAGCTTCTGAAGACATGCTCTTGTATAGCTAAAACCTTATAAAGAAAAGGCAAGCTTATATTAACTAACTAGCAAATTCTGCATGCTCACAAAATCTCCCTTATCATGTATGTATGTGACTGAAACCAATGTTTAATCATTGTTAACGCATTTAAACAAGTTTCCTAAATGTCTTAAATGTGATTGGAGCCAATCCATTCATTTTGCGAATATAATTAAAATCGACAGGTGGTTTCTGGTTGGATGGTAAAAAAAAATTAGTTGTGGTGGATGGATGAAGAAGATTTTATGAGCGAAAAAGAGGAAGCAAACGAAAAACGGGTTTGAAGGGGAAGGAAAATCGCACGACAGTTTGCAAAATCGTTAAGCTAAGTACTAAACACCAACGTGCATAAATTATTTGTACACGAATGAGAATAAAAAGCCGAGCTGAGTGGAATCAATTAGTTTTTATAACGCATTGAAAAGACTCTGAATAGGCGGAGACGGCGGCCTTGTCTTGTCGGCCTCAACCCCTGATTAATTACTAGTTTTAAATATATTTAAGCATAAGTATAAATTAAAACGTCTGATTATGCGTTAAGTATGTTTACATAGGGTGCCGACAATAATTATGTGCATGACAATGCATGTGTTGAAATTCCTTTGTGATGAATGATCTAGGAGTTTGTATGAAGTTGCGCGATTAAGTAGTTGCTGTTTAAAAACTTTGGTTCACTGGACTTGCTTGCTAAAAGTTTGCATAATGTGCAGCCTACAGAACGCTGGAGATTCAGTTGATTATGCAACAAAGCAATAATTTACTTACAAGAACAAGGCGAAAATTTCTGTAAATCTAGTGATTCCGACTTCGAACTATCCTTTCAGTAAACGTGCATTATAAACGTCCAGTTTTCAAACGGAATTTACGGAATAAAATATGCATTGCCTATTCTATTAGACGTGTGTGATTGGGAAATTGAGATACAAAATCCGCTGTTAACAGATTCGATGACCCAAATGGGGTGCCTAGGCGTGGATATTTTATTTGTAACAAAGTTGAGTTGATGAAATGGTTAAGCTTGTATTCAGTTAGCATCGTGGGACAATTTTTTATTTATTACTGAATTAATAATAAACACTATTACACTACTACTACAGCAATGCTAGTTCTACATTAAAATGTAACAGAATGCTCCAAATTTACGTTTTATTTAGTGATCAGGGTATCGACCAAATTTCCCTTGCTTGTCACACCTGTATTTGTAGCAATGTAACTCCACTGCCGGTTCTTTAGTAAAATCCAAACAGCAATCGTTTCTTACATGACAAGGACTACGAACATCACTGCATGTACATCCGTCGGGAGCGCAAGTACCGCTGCAGCAATCAGAATCAGACACGCATGATCCGAGGTATCCTTTGCACTGTAATTCGCAATGTGATAATGATAATACACAATTTAATTACAGCCTGCCAACACTTACATAAGGAACTAAAGGCTTGTCTAGAAACGTTTTCTGACTGATGCCGTCGGATTCTGGCAAGGCCAGTACACACGTCGACAATGCGAGTGCGACTACAAACGTAGTCCTGCAAAGTAACATAGGTATAAGTGCATGTGCATTGATACCATTCAAGATGGAATGATACAAATTGCTAAATTATTTCAAAATCGTTGAAATATAAATGTAACTTACAGCTTGACAATCGGGTTTTTCATTTGCCACAAAAATATTTTGCAAGTCACAATTTCCAAAAACTGACAACAGACACAGTTTATAAACGCTACTGCTTACTAGGTCGCAGATATAAACTAAAAAAACTAACCAGACCACCTGAATTTGGTTGCTTCTGCCCCTTCTGTTAACCTACGCACCTGTACGAACAATCAAAAGTCGATCAATCAGAAACTTTACAATGAACTAATGTATTCTTCGAAACTAATGTATTCTTCGTGTACTACTTTCGTGATTGTTTTGATCCGCTCTTCCACCCATTCTCTTTGTATAGGCAGTTCAATTTTAGTCTAACCGGCACGTAAATTTAAAAATACGACCTGACTAAGGTTTTAGAATAACTGAAACAAAAACAAATGCGATAAGGTAGAGAAAATCTTGCCTTAATCGTCCCTAGCAATTCTCATCAGCGCAGCACGTGAGGAAAGTCATACATATAATTTCTGAATACGTACATAAATAATTTTAATGTTACAACAGTTGAGATTGTTAGAACTTTGCCTAAAATATAAAATGCACTCAAATGACAAAATTCACAACTCGAACAAAAAATAGTCAAACAATGAAAAGCACACAAATCCAATTATGACCGAGGCTGTCCAAGGGACCGCATCGCAATTTTCACTTCCAGCTCTGCAATTCTGCGGGCCATTGCTCCTTTTTCTTCCTCATGCTCTCTCACCAATCTGTCAATTATTTCGTCCTTGCTTCGAATGGAACTAATCAATAAAGGCAGCATATTCTCCGTCCTGGTCGTAAGTTTATGCATGTTCTCGGCCTGCGTTCGCACTGTGTATGAATTTAGAGCAGATTTAGCAATTTGAACTATGTTATTAAATCCATCTCCAATAAACTAAATCAAGAAAATAGCGATTAGTATGATTTTCAAGCCGTGAATCATTAAGCAATCTGACAACCATTTATGAATAAACACATTACACGGAATTTGGGAAATCTATAACTACTACTAAAAATGACAAGACCACATCACATCATCCCGGCATAAGTAATAACAAACCGGACCGCAAGGTGGTTTTAGTTGAATGCACATGTAGTAAAATTTGCAATAGCAACTGGTGACGGTAAGCAAATTCCCTCTTTTCTATATAGTAAGCTAAATTAATTACATTTCATGTTTAGTTTACGACTTACAGCTTCTGGTGACCTCGTTCAGCGCTTCAACTGCCGATGCAACGTAGATTCGTAGGTTCTTCAAGTCCGCTTCCAGATTATCCATTCGTTGGTCAAACCTGTGGAAGAAAACCATATTAATACTAAAAAATGGTACTACTGGCTTACTACCATCCGGGCGTAAAATCGCTCAATACAAAACTTATTAATCATGCTGACAACAAATTTTGTAATTACAT
>JAAXYW010002378.1:0-15645 GCA_036851895.1 Orthonychiurus folsomi
GAGCCAGGACGTGAGCTTGAGCTGAGCAATCCCGCAGAAACCATTATTAATACGGATTTGGTGATCTGAGCCGCTGAACCGTCTCAGCTCAGCGTGATCCGCTATTATTAATACTGCCTTAAAAGTTGTTTCGAAAAACGTCATAATTCTTTATTAGGTTTCGTTGAAGCAACGAGCGGGTGGGTCAATTTCAAATAATCTGGTTTGAACAATTCCGGAATTAAAATATTTTAACGAGTTCATGATGAAAACAGATACTACATTGATTTTCTTTCACATGCAAATTTGAGCACCGCATAATTTATACACGATGAATGATGATTCACATTTGAAGTTAAAACCACTATAGAAGACTTTAGCACACACATGGTACTATAAACCACGTAAGTGTATTGTACATTTAATGTATTGTCAACGCAACGGCAACTGGGGTATTTAATTTTCACCCATTTACAACTGCTTTGAACGATTGCTGCGTAGGAAATCACGCGTTTGACATGACGAATGTGATGGGTGGAAATTATTTCGCCTCCCTCCGTTTTCCCTGACTAGACTGAATTGTGCAGTTCAGTTAGCATTTAGCATATCCAAACTACAACTAGCAAAACACAAGGTTCCTTAGTCACCCACCACGTCATTTGCCTAGGCTTGTACAAAGTTGTCCGCACTAATCCCATAGACCATCGACACTGGTCAAACTTTGTTAATACAAGTCATCTTTCGTCCGTTAATCAAGGAAAAAAAGTAAGTTGCAATTTATTGATCTTTTGGTTGTTTATATCTAAAAAAAACTGAAGGCGACACTGGTCACCTCGTTTACCGCATCGACAAATAACTCGTAAATCGATGCGCATTAGTGGTAAGCTTGTGGCTTATCTAATTAAATCCTAATTATGAGCATTAATTATTTACATTCCATTCTAGGTCTTTCTTAATATTTAATATAATATCTATTCTTCGCGTTTACTTTCTTGAGAGTTCGCCACATTAATAAAGCGGTGCGGTGGCACAAAAACGGAAGCGGGAGTTCCGTATGAAAAGACAGAACATACAGTTGACTAATCAGTAGTGAAGAAAATATCAACTTTACCTTCGGTTTAGAAGAAGATGTCTCTAGTTAACCTTTGTCTATAACCAACTTGTCAATACGATACGAGCACAGATTGTAGAAATTGTTTGAAGTGATCAGATTTTTTGACACGTTATTTTGGATTTGCCAACAGATTCCCGCATTTGAAGTCGGAGGGAACCAAGATTTTTCAGATTCGAACCACAACAGCCACACACACAACACGCACACGGACTACGAAACGGACTGATTTTTGCTTGTGAAATCCCTGCTAGTGCTACTTGTACAAATTACTTATACTTACTGTTGTTGCACTAAACAACACACCGATACAACATAAGAAGGTGTGGACAATAATTTATTAACTGCAAAGAGTAAGTTTTCATTGTCATCAACTTGAAGCCCCACATTCAAATTCGATCAAAGTCCACTGAATCCATTGGACGTCTGTTTTTCGTTGGTTCAATATTTATTCTAATCGTTTTGTAAACCCAAACCTCCTACTGTAGAGTATACTAAACCTTATCTGGATGTGCAAGTGCACTTTTAAATTCTACGTCCTTAAGTAATTTATTTCTGTTTGGTTGTAGAATGAGTGCACCCCAGCAGCCGTACAACGCTTACCAGGAGAATCCTCCTCCCTATTTTGAAGGTACTCCATAAATTTTAAATGATTTAAGGTAATAATTTAACGCGTGCTAATGCACAAAGCACAAGTCGTTTTTCATTTAATTTGGGTCGACTTACAGCTGAGAGCGGCCACTGCCGCTTGCATCAGCTGGCAATAATATTTTATTACTCTTTTGATTTTAGTTTTGTGTGGCGAGTTGTATTAGCAAATTTAGTTTTAATTTGCTCCTCTCACGAATTATATTGTGTCTTATATATTTGTTTTCTTGCATTTTCTAGATGCCAAGGCTGCTCCCGCCCCACCACAACAGCAACAATGGGGAGGACCCACCCCGCCACCACCTCCACAAGGATGGACACCTTATCCTGTTTCATACGGAACTGTAATCATTGATCAGCAACCTCCAGGACTTCCAGTCACCCAAGTCATTCTTGTTGGTGGTTGTCCATCTTGCAGGGTACGAATTTAGGTTAAAAAATATGATTTTAGCATCTTGGAACATTGGTGCAAAGTCATTCGTATGTAGTGATAACTCATTATTAATAGTACATCTTTCGTGAAGGTATATGAAGTTACACTGGATTTGCTTGAAGTGGTGACGTACATGTCTGAATTTTTCTTGCAGGTTGGAGTTTTGGAAGATTCCTTCAGTTGCCTAGGATTACTTTGCGCAATCATCTTCTTCCCTGTTGGAATTTTATGCTGCCTAGTAATGAGGGAGAAACGTTGTACTAATTGTGGAGCAGCATTCTAATGGCAACTATAATCATCATGCCTGCAATTGATTCAATCGTCGACTCGAAGATATCCTGTCTGTTTGTCACCTGTATTCCGTCTTACCGTCTTCCTGTACGTGCCTTATCTTATTTAAATTCAACTGTTTGTTTTTGCATTCCATGGATGGAACTTATTTTAGATTATTATTGTTACAATGTTTTAAACATACGAGCACGATTATGTATTCTGGAAGAACTTCATGCCTTTCAAATAATATTGAAATTTTCTTGCATGTCGGTTGTAGTCACTGCGAAGTGAAATTGATTTTCCGAACTACAATTTTCTTATGAAGTGTGGCATGCTCCGCCAAATAATCAGGACTCGGGAATTGTGCAATGTAAACAAATTTCACGCGAACATACGATTAATATCTACCACTATAGCCACTTGGCACCGTATTGCTACAGAAGTAACTTCGGAGATTACAATGGTGCCATGTGCGATACTTTGTTGTGAGCAACCATAAAATATATATGCAGTGATATGACATGTGGAGACTGGAGAAGCCAGTTTAAGCCAGTCAAATTCAAAAGAACATTTAGCATACATACGGCACCAGAACTACGTTGAATTTCGAGGAGTTATCTTACAGTTAGTAGCGAGACGTGGTTTGCGGTGTTGTAGAATCTTAATATTTTCTAGTCACTACAGCCTCGGCTGTTGTATAGCATTCCGTAAAACGATATTTAATGAAAAGCTTCATGAGGAATTGACACACACACATTGTGCCTCACGATTCCAAGTTTAACCAAAAATGCAGAAGTGTTATAGTTCAGGTTCTGATCAGTTTGAAAACTTACTCAAAAATTGTTTAGCTCAGCTGTTGGAATTTTTGGTGCGTAGCCGTTTCTGAGGTATGTGTTAATACTTTTTATATAAAGTGCCAATGTCCTGCGGAATCCACACTTGTTGCATTATTTTTAATTTAATTTAATTGAGTTTGATTGTGAAGTATTGGTTTCCTTCCCTTTAAATGCGTCAACCCGAGGATAAGGAGTTAACAGCGACTTGGCCATTAAGTCCCAACTAACCGATTTTTTTAATTTGCCAAATTAATTTCAGAATGCATTGTATAATGCATAATGACAGAATTTTCTTTTTGGGCGATTTAGCGAACCTAGGAATAGGATTTAACTTGATTCAACACTTCAATTATCTTGGCTGCGGATGAAAGATTCACTGGCACAGCACTTTAACTTTCCGTTCCCTTGATCTACATTATTCAGCACAATACAAATTAGCAATTCACTCTTGGACTTTTTAATGTTTACTTTATAGCGTGCATGTAGTACAATGCAGTATCACGAGCTAAACTTTTCTTGGCATCCAATAACAAAACAAATTGTTGAACTCTCCATGCTTCTCCTTGAGAATTGTACTAACTGATTTTATGATGTGATTCTTTACACTCCGGAGGCAACACGACGACATGCGATGCAAAGTCTTGCCAGTTTCGTTTTCAATCATATGACTCGACTTGGCTAAGATATTAATACCCGTTAATTTGAGTCGTAATGAGGGCACGCGACCTTCAGTTCGACAGCAAATGCAACGCTGCTATGGTTAAAAATGAATTTAGAGCAATGACAAGTGTTTTTCAGTCTCAGTCAGGGATTATCTCATTGCATTTGTAAAAACAAATAACGTAACATTGTGCTTTGTGGAGACAAAATGGAATGCACATGTTACTCGCATTAATTAATCCGTTGTCATTATAGGTGCGTAACTATAAAGCACGGGGTACCATGTAAACACTGGGGTAGAAGTATTGAACCTGTTTTCTAGCAAAGAATGGTTCTTCCTTACAAAATATCTTTTTTTTAATTTGAGCTTGTAACTTCTAAACAGTGGGCAGTACAGTTTCAAAATTGCTTTACATGGAATAGAATATCTGTAGTTAGTTCTTGGATAAATAAGGCTAGAAGTTTTTCATTCGAATAGAAATTGCCTGAATTCAATTTTTAACTGCGTTTGCGTAGTGTGAGGGAGACTGGATTTCTGGACAAAAGCGTTAAGTGTCATTCTGCCAATTTCAAACGTGCTAAACTTCATATGCTTAACCGCGAACCACTTTGGAGTGGTTATTCCTGGGAAATTAATATCCTTTAATCTAACACCATTTGAGTGGCACAGACCTTCGCTCTTCGCAAAATCTGCGACAATGGAATGTAGTTAGTATTACGATTGCAGAATAGCGACAATGACAATCACAGCATTGTGCATAATTTTAATCATAGCATTCTTGTACTGACACAACATTTATGCTAATTCCCAACCAATTCTACTCGACAGAAACTTTACCGAGACAAATTTTATATACGGAGCTATTTTTGCCCGTCATTAAGTAATCCCCTGTCTATTATTTATTTTGGTATTGTCCCTATGAACACTATCGGGCGATGTCGCAACTACTACATTGGGGGCATTAAGCGACTTTATGCTTCTTTAATCAAGTGCTGATGGGTTGGTAAAAAGTATCACCAAGAAATGTAGAAAGAATTAATAATTTCCGAATTTGCTAAATATTTAGCCATGTACTCCTTTTTGTTCTAATGAAACACATTTGCTAGTCCAATTCCAAAGAAATCAAGTACAAGTACCCTCCGCTTAACAAATCTAGCCCGTGAACTCGTATAACTAACCTACATTGTACATAATTCACCCGTGCAAGCACTGCGCACTGGCTAAAATGATAACTGCTCATACCATAAATACAAACATTCCAGTCACTATGTTATGCAGTTATGTTGGCGAAGTAGAGTCAGATGCTTCTAACAGATCTGTCAACCCTTCATTCACGTTTTTGTTGATTCTTCAGTTCGCTGGAAGGAAATAAACACTTACTCATCCGTCTCTCCCAATTGCCTAGTGTGTACATAATTATAATCTAATAAAATTTTGCTCTACCAGATAAATGATTACACAGTGCTTGGGATAAATACCGGGAAAAGAACGTATGTTTCCTCTGAATACCCTTTACCGTTCCAGTCGGTAAACTTTTGATTCCCTGACCTTTGCAACCCGTTGGCACTTGTTGGTGTTCATGCACCGCATCCATGCATGAATCGAATCCTTTAAGAAGGTCCCCAAGCAATTGCATTTATCCCAGTATTCAAATATCTGTTTAAGCGATCATAGCCAATAACTCGGAACTCCAGCTAGAAGTACGTACTTTGTATTTGCAAACATCCCACATCCACCGGAGTCGTGTGCCAACTTGAATATAGAAGAGCCAAGTTAAGGAATGAGAACAAGAAAATGTGCGGGATAAAAGAATCGACTAGTTGTAAAACCGAAGCGAGGAAAGAGCATCCTCGCCTTGTCGAGATGGGAGTCAAGAGTTGTGCTGAAGCCGGGATTTTTTCTCGACTTTTTTTCTGGTACGATTTTTTTCTAATAACTATTTTTAGATATTCCTTTGCTCTTGACCTAATTAATTTGCGAAAAGGCTGTTTTTATTATGCTCATATTTTACTAATTAATTTGTCTGACTCTTTCTTTCTTTCTCTTTTTTACCGAATTGAAGGTTAAGAAAGGTCGGGATTTAAAGTTTGATCGATTTTGTATTGCTGCATTGCAGGTGGCTCAATGATTTGCTGTTTTTGGGATACAAACGTGAACTAAAGAGCAATGATCTCAAGGATCAGTTGTTAAAAAGGGACTCGTCCTACAAGTTAAGTGCAAAAATATTTGAGTATTGGGGTGAGGAATTAAAGACTGGGAAACCGAGTTTACTCCGCGTGATAAAAAGACAATTTGGATTGGAATACATGGCAATGGGAATTCTTCCGTTTTTTGAGGAATGCGGTGTAAGGTAGAGTCAAGATCGATTTTTATTTACCAATTTGAAAAAATATGCTTCAGTCAGTAGTCAAACGTTTTTCTCTGGTTGCTGCTCGACAATGTATATTGTATGTGTGCATATCGTTGGACATATGCTTTTCGGGTCAATCGGACGTCGGAATGTACAGTGTAATAGCGGGGCTCCGATTTGACATAATTCCTCCGAATTAAAACCAGAGCCGATGACAACACTCATTGTTGTTATGCAGTAATATGCTTATCAGATTATGTGAAAGTATTTAACTTGTGCATGAGAGAAGGAAGTTAAAAGCCACTAGAAATACCTACTAGAAATATTTTTTAATTCCAGAATCATTCAGCCGATATTATTGGGTGCTCTCATTCGTAAGCTCGAAGTGTCATCCACACCGCCTTACGTTGAAGCAACTCTGATTGTTCTTTGCTCAGTTGTTAATGTATTCACAACACACTGGTTCTACTTTTCGGTTCAACATGTGGGAATGCGAATAAGAGTTGCAACCTCTTGCCTTATTTACCGGAAGGTTTGTCAAGAATCAGTAAAGCTGACATGTAATATTTATTATTAATATATCAATTAATTAAAACTAGTGCCTTCGACAACTCAAATCTCCAGAAGGAAGGCTCCTCAATTTGCTCTCTAGTGACGTTCAACGATTTGACCAATCCAGCGTTTCCTTGCATTATCTTTGGATTGCACCTTGTAATTTAGCAATTGTCTTCAGTGTCTTATACTTTATGTACGGAGGAGCCAGTTTTATTGGACTGACATTTTTAATTTTATTTACACTTTTGCAAGGTGAGTGATTTATAATGGGATAAATATGTTAGAATAGAAGATGTAGCCACAATATAGTTCAAAACAGAATTTCCAACATTATATACTTCTCTGAATTTCAGCCTTGTTGGGAGTAGAATTCTCAAAACTGCGAACAAAGACAGCTGGACAAACAGATCTGAGACTGGATTTTATGGCTAGAATGTTAAGGAAGATGAAGGCAATCAAATTACTTGGCCTGGAGGACTTTTATCTCAAGACTTGTCAACAGCTGAGAGAGTAAGTATTTTTTTAAGTTGTCTCTAACAACTCATCACCCTTTAGATTGTGCAACTGCATTTCTTGAGAATTATTTTGCGGAACTAAAGGTCAATTTCTAGGAAACCATTAATAGTTCAAATGATTTTGATTAATCATGATACTTGTTTGTCTGCATTGCATTCTAGAAGAGAGATTTCATTCATTCGCAAGTCAGCGTATCTCCGAGCCATAAATTTGACCTTCTTCTACAGTAGTGTCAAAATAATCTTTTTCCTCACTATTTGGTGGCATGGCGGAATTGAAACTGAGACGGTAAAGATTATAATTATGCTTGAAATTCTACTTTTTCTGATTTGGGAAATGTTTACTATTAAAATAGGTCTTCGTCACGCTGTCGCTCTTCAACAACGTACGTAATTTGATGACAAATTATTTTCCAAACGGAGTATTGCAACTTGCTGAAGCTAGAGTGGCCATTAAGCGAATTCAGGTACATATGGTAGCAAATTTTTAAAAAATTAGCAATAAACCAAGCTCAGTTTGTATATATGACGGAACTCATTTCAGGATTACCTTACTGAGCCCGACCGTGCAGTGCCAATCAAGGACCTCCTTGACAAAATTAACGTTAGAATTCAAAATATGCATGTGCAAGGTCGAGAAGAGAAATTGAATTTGGAGATCAACAACGGAGATATTGTGAGCATAGTTGGCGGTGTTGGATGTGGAAAGGTTAGAGAGACATTAAAGAAATTAATCACCCCTTGCCTCATCAGAACCAAATGCGATTGCCAAAAACCTTAATAGTAACTCTTTCGTTTTAGACGACTCTCCTCCGCACAATACTAGGCGAGTTCCATGTTGAAGGGAGCGAAGTGACCGTGAATGGCAAAATTGCTTACGTTCCTCAAACTCCTTGGATATATCCTGGAACAATGCAAGACAATATTATCCTTAATCATTCATATGACCCCGTTTGGTACGACAAAGTCCTCTCTGCGTGCAGCCTTAAGGATTTTGGACAAATCAGCACGGACAGTTTAAGTGGAGGGATGCGGGCAAGGATATCTTTGGCCCGTGCAGCGTACAGCAAGGCAGACATTTATTTGTTGGATGATCCGTTTGCTTCACTTGATGGGCATACAAGAAAACACGTTATGAATGAGTTAGTACTCAATTTACTGGATGGGAAATTGATCATCCTTTGTGGTGGGGATGGAAATCTTGGGAGAGTTGTTAGCCTGGATGGACAGAAACGCGAGCGAAGAGAAAGTATGAAAATCGAATACGGGGTTAACTCTGTGATGAAGAAATCGACGTCCATTGATGAAGAATTGAAAATTGGGAGTGTAAGATGGGAGACGTATTTTCTGTACTTTTGGAATGGATGTAGTATTTTTGGGTTCTTGGCACTTATTCTAGTCAACATTATCTGCCAAGTCAGTTTCACAGGAGCAGATTATTATTTGAGAATTTGGTAAAGATCTTTGAAATTAAATCACATATTACTACAAAGTGGTAACGAATTAATTTTCTTAGGACATCTGATGACGCACCAAAGGACAGCATGTTAATCTATGGAATAATAATAGTTGTTTTGGTTGTCTCCTCCCTTGTGAGGACTATCATGTTTTTTCGGGTTTGCCTCAGTTCATCTATTCAAATCCACGACAAAATGTTTGCCAAGGTTTTGACCTCTAAGCTTGAATTCTTTTTGACACACGGTAAGCAATTAAAGACTTCACGTGCTTTGTGGTTGAATTTGAATGCTATGCGTACTTTTACAGGCAAGATATTGAATCGTTTTGGCAAGGATATGGGCCTTATGGATGAGTCTTTACCGACCACATTTTTCAGCGCTGCAAGTGTAAGGAATAAATTTGAATTCGGAATGCGCTTAAATGTCAGCAAAAACCTTTAATATACTATAACTTGACAGGTACTTTTACATGTGCTTGGAACGATTGTCGTTATTAGTATTCTTCAGCCATTTCTACTTGTTCCCGCCGCTGTCCTCACGATTACTTTTTACTCATTGCGTAAATTTTATATCCGGACGGGGAGAGCTGTGCGACGAATTGAAGCAATTGGTGAGATCTGAGTGCACTGTGAATCTTGCTTTGTAATGTTAATATATGATTTAACTCAATTTGTTCAACAATGTTAATCGTTTTACAGGAAGAACTCCACTATACACGCTAGTCAGCTCAACTGGCTCCGGCCTTTCCACAATACGATGTTTTGGTGCAGAGGATAGATTTTTGACAGAGTTCAATAACAGACTTGATAAACATTCCGCTAGCTGGTACATCAATCTAGCTGCGTCCAGGTGGTTCGGGATTTGGTTGGACTGGATTTCAGTAATTTATATTGCAATAGTTGTTGCAAGCTTTTTAACCAGTCAACATAGTGAGTTCGAATGTTTACCAGGTATGCGTATAAGGCAGGCAATTAATAAGTTATTTTTAATTTTTAATTGCAGTTGGTTCAGACGCCGGATTAGCAATTTCATCTGTACTCTTCCTCTCCGGAACATTCCAGCTGGGTGCGAGACAGTCAGCTGATGTGGAAAACCAAATGGTGTCTGTTGAGAGAATTTTGGATTATGAGAATATTACAACCGAAAATTTTGCATCCGGGAAAACAGGTACATTACATTCAACCCATTTAGCAATTCAACCCACTAATAGTTTAACAGCCACGATTACATTTTAGATGTGGACGTAGCAGCGCCAATAGAGTTTAAAAACGTCAGTGTGACTTACGGTAATATCGATGTCCTGAAGAATGTGAGCTTCAAAATTAACAAAGGAGAGAAGGTAATACGGAATACTTGCTATAAGTATTTAAAACCAATGAGCTAAACAATTTGTTGTTTTCACGAAGGTGGCCCTGTTGGGTCGAACAGGGTGTGGGAAAACAACGTTACTCAAAGCTCTCTACAGATTAGCAGACTACACAGGAAACGTTGCGGTGGGAAACATGGACGTAGAGGATGTTGCCTTAAAAACATTGCGGTCCAGTATTTCTATGATTCCACAGGAACCATATATTTTTAAAGGAACCGTTCGTGATAATTTGGATCCGCATGGTAAATACACCGACAATGAAATTTGCCGAGTTTATAACAGATTTGGAACGTTTTTCGAGAATTTATATTCCAAAGTAAGTTGAGAAAGTAATGTTTACAAATTTGATCAGTCAGCATGCTAACTCGTATTTGAAACTTAATTGCAGGTTGATGAAGACGGCCGAAATTTAAGCCAAGGGCAAAAACAAATCCTTTCCTTATTACGGGTAATTTTAAAAGGAAACGAGATTCTTGTTCTTGACGAACCAACCGCTAATTTAGATTCCAAGTAAGTGTAATATAGATCTAACATTGAGTTAATTATTACATATACTGGGGTTATTAATCGATTTTACTTATTTAGGACTGATGACTTAATTAGTGAAAGTCTGAAGGAGTTTTGCGCTCACTGTACAGTGATAACTGTGGGTAAGTAAAGTAGAAGACATGGTTCACAATATTAATCGGGTGGGTACTAAATAAGATTAAAAATTTCTTGCTAAGCTGTGATATGCAAATTAGTTTGGCTTTTGTAGTATTAATTTAAGAACATGATAGAAATTGAACTTATTTCCTCAAACACGACTCGAAACGAGTTCGTGCAAGAAACGTTCCTTTCCCCGCCCTTATGTTCCCCTCGCTTTTCACACATTTCATACACACAGTTTTGGTGAAATGTACTTCATTTTCCTCTTTTTGTTTCCTCTGATTGGATTTAAAGGAAATTACTAACCGTGGACTTGAGGACTTTTGTCATATTCTGATGAAGTTGTAGTAGTCGCTTGAAAATCCAAATTCAGGTGTGGGTGTTACTTCTCAAATTCGAAACTTATATTCCATGAAATAAATCGAAATTTTATCTGCATTAAACTATTTTGCTAGAGGTGCAGTTAGCGGTAGCATTGGGATTAAATTTTAGTTCAAAACAGGTTAATCGAGATTAACAGATTTTTATTTATCTTTAGCCCACAGACTGAGTACTATTGCAGACTATGATCGTGCCTTTATCATTCAAGATGGCGAGCTCATAGTTAGTAAATATAATTCAGAAGCTTGTGTTAACCCAGGTCACCAATGATTCTGTTTATTCTTACAGGAAACTATGCTTCCAACAGGGATAAATGTATCCCGCCGACTGAGTGCTATTGCAGACTATGATCGCGCCTTTATCATTCAGAATGGCGAGCTTAAGGTTAGTAAATTGAATTTGAAAGCTTATTTTAACCCAGGCCACTAATGATTTTGTTTTTTCATACAACAGGAAACTATCCTCCCAACGAGTGGAAACCACATTGTGATTCATCAAGACATACTCTCCTGATTCCTGTAAATGTACATGTCCAATATTTAATGACTTTCAATATTAGTTGTGTTTCAGTAGTATTACTTAAGTATCAATTTTCTATATTTTTAATAATTTATAATTACTGTCTGATTTAGCCATAGCATTTAACATAGTTCAAATTGCATTATGTACCGTGTCAGCCAAATATCACATAATTAGAACTTGGGGAATTTGGCCTAGCAGATTTAAATGAAATCAAAATATGAAGTACATTTATAACTTACGTCCAATAAATCATAAATTTTGAAAATTGTGGTTGTGGACTTGTGCTTTTCTCCTTGTCAGTCAATACCAAAACTCAAGATGCCAAGAGGGTGAAAACTTGAGACGATAAAAACCTCTCCGAAAGTCTATAATTTAAAATCAAGGTGTAGTTGCTAAGGAAATATTGTTTTAAAATTGTTTGTTCTGAGGAGTCCATGGACATAGCTAAGTTGTGCAATAGAATCCCTACTCTCTATCATTGCGCCATCGCCTTTTCCGCTTTAGTGCTTAAACAAGACACATAATCTTGTCTGGCTCTTGACTTACAACTATAAAAGATCCAGTACCGCCATTGTGAATCCACCTAAGTAACAATACACAATAATAAATGGCGCACTTGGAACTGCCGGAACAACCCGCGGCTCCAATTTTGGAGCTTCATGGGCAAAGAAAACTTTTCACAGTTCCGTATGGCCTTAAAACACTTCTGGAACTCATGACTCGTGAAGTAAGCAAAAGCAAAAGCTGTCATCATACATGCTTAGTTTTGATCCAATTCAAATTCGGACATTTGTGTTTTTTTCAGGTACTTCGGTACAATCCAACAAACATTTATGAATTCCTTGCAAACTTGATTGAAAATGAACTGCAGGAGAGAGAACTGAAGGAGAAATCTGGCCATGTAATATTTTCTTAACTTTTACTATCGGTTACACAAGTTTCCCAAGATTTAATTTAATTATATTACAGCCGAGACATAGTTGGGAATGGCGTCGTTGGGTAAGTAATTAAGCAATTTACTATTTATAGAATTTGAGTGAGTGAAAGTTGTGGAATTGCTATAGTTTATTGTAAATGCTATTAGAGCTGGGATGGATCTTCTGTTCTCACTGAAGAGGAACTCAAAAGTTTTCTTGCGGATTATAAAATTGACGTTGAAACTGCTCAACATTTGGCAACTATTATCCAAGTAATTATTTGAAATATTTTGCATTCTATCTAATGACGCAAAGCTAATCAACTTATGACTTTTTGCCAGGCGGCGTACAAAGGATTCATGACTCGGAAAGACATCCACCAGAAACAAGAAGAGCACGAGCATCGTCGAGTACAATAATTTTAAACTTCTCAATTTGATATTTGCATCTGATTTGTGAGTTAATAAGGCCTGCTTTTGTAATTTAACTAATATTTGTTGCTTTAGGCCAGCCTGTGGGATGACTGGCGACATGATGGCAACTATTTTGTTTCCGGAAAGGATGTTCTGGACATTCTGTCATACTATGGAATTTCCCTCTTTGAAGCAAATGCTTTTGCTACAAAAATCCAATCAGTTTTCCGTGGACATCACCAACGTACTAGTTTGGCTAAAGCTGATCCTGAGCTGGCTGCTCATTTAGATTCATTGGGAATTACACATGAAGAAGCAAACAAACATGCGACTGTAATCCAGGTACCAATTTCACGATTTATATATTGCTTGTTTTGCATTCCATAACCGTGCTAAATTTCTGAACCCTAGAGTGCTTTCCGTGGCTACCGTGTTCGAAAGCAAACTAAGCTTGTAAGTATTATCATTTTGATTACAATCTAAAACGCTTGCATTACCCTATTACAGTTGATTTGAATCGTACAGGATAATGAAGAAGAAGCAGAATGGAATTTGGAATGGGCGGGTGAAGAGGTAGATTGAGCAATGAAAATAACTGAAAACATTGATTAAAGAATTCCAACTGATTTTATAAGGGTTATTTTATTTCTAGGAGGATGCTGAAATGCAAGAGGCGTTGGCTAAAGAAGCGGTACTAAAAATCATAATTTCTCATTGTACTAATTATACATGACATTTTTAACCAGAAACGGCTGTCCATGCTTCAAAAAGTGAACGATGCTTTCATGGAAACAACGGAAGAGGAGGTTGATGAAGAAAGCCAGGAACTGCACGAGGCGGCGTCTAAGATTCAGGTGTGCAAATTCAATATTTCTCAACATTTATGTATTGATTGAAACTGGGATTGATTTGAATTTCAGGCTGGATTCCGTGGCTTTCTTGCAAGACAAAAAGTGAAACGAATGAAGGTACAGTGAATAGTTCAGATTAACTTCTGCAAGTCCGCTAATTATTTGACATTTTTAGGAGGACAGGGACACTGAGGAATCGGAGGAAGAATGGGACATGGAAGAGGACGAGGACGAGGAAGAAGGGTTCTCAGATATGCCTCCTATTGGAGAGGTTGGATTCAATGCACCTCCGCCTGCTGTACTAACGGAAGAAGAGAAAATAAAATACGAAGCGTATTTCCCTGGTGGCTACGACGAGAAAAATAATTTCAAAGGAGAAGACGTAAAACTTTACACAACCTTGTAAAATAACAATATTAATCTTGTCACTTTGTATACTTTTTTATGCTGACTTTTCAGGGTGTTGAGATTCCTCCCAAATTCACGGTATGTTCTTCTATTGCTACAAAGAGTAAAATTCATTTGTACAACGGAAGTGTTTATGTTCCTATACAATAAACATTAGCACGAGCATTTCGGGGAAATTGACCCATTGGCCATTAAACAAAAATTTTCTGACGTCAAATTTCGTGACAAGATGTCTTACATGTTAAAGGATTTGGATAAGGCCAAGAAGGAACGTTTAAAGGAGCGCTCAGCTGTAAGTTTTATATATCATGATGATTTCAGAAAATATTTAACGCTCATGTTGTTATGTGCAACCAGCCACCTGGTAGAAAACCTCCCGGTCAAAGTGTGGCACGTTCTGGAGTGAATCAGGGGCAGGTGAATCAAACGATACTTTTTCAATGGTTAGATTAGTTGACAAAATGATACATAACTGACATTACTTGATAATAGTATGCAGAGTCACAAAGAGGTTCTCTACCTGGTGCTAGTGGTGTTCTGGTAAGAATTGAAAGTTTGAATATTACTAAATCATTTCATTTGTTATAAACTAGATTTATGTTTCAGGAAGGCACTGATTATGTCCCAGGAGGGCAGAGGCTTTCAGGCGCAAGCGCCTTTGGACAACCACCACCTTCAGTGGTAGGTGGAGAGAAAAGACTTTCAGGCGCAAGCGCCTTTGGACAACCACCACCTTCAGTGGTAGGTGGAGAGAAAAGACTTTCAGGTGCAAGTGCCATGGGACAACCACCGCCTTCAATGGCTGGAGGAGAAAAACGACTATCAGGAGCAAGTGACGCTGGGCCACCTCCCTCAATGGCAGGTGGAGAAAAAAGACTTTCAGGGGCAAGTGCCATGGGACAACCACCGCCTTCAATGGCTGGAGGAGAAAAACGACTATCAGGGGCAAGCGCTATGGGAGCACCACCTTCATCAGTCGTTGGGGGAGCCACTATGCAACCACCTCCTTCAGTCGTCGGGGGAGCTACTATGCAACCACCTCCGTCAATCGCTGGCTCCAAACGACTTTCAGGCGCTAGTGCTATGGGAGCACCACCTCCTTCAGTGGTTGGGGGAGCCTCCGCTGTTGCTCCTTCAATCGCAGGCTCAAAGCGACTTTCCGGAGCAAGCCTTATGGGAGCACCACCTCCTTCAGTAGTCGGAGGAGCCTCCGTTGCAGGTCAACCCGCTCCTTCAATCGCAGGTACAAAACGTCTTTCGGGTGCAAGCACTATGGGGGCACCACCTCCTTCAGTAGTTGGGGGAGCCTCTGTTGCAG
>JAAXYW010002379.1:0-15639 GCA_036851895.1 Orthonychiurus folsomi
CAAATCAAATCAAAAGAAATTGGAAAACCAAACGCCATACCTCGAGAAAAGTTCCACACATGAACTCATCATATGCTGTTTACATATTTAGCAAAATAAGGGTTTCCTGGTTAGGCTTTAAGCACAAGTATATTGCAACATGTTGGTAACCACAAAAAAGCTAAAAATATTTCACGCAGTCTTAAATAAATTTACTGCGTAATCCTTGATAGCAGAGCTGCTTTTACTCATTCTCACATATGTATGAGGGTGACGACGAGACCTGCAGACTAGACGGGATGCTTTGCATGTATTTCCGGGAAGGTTTATCCTGTGCTAAACAATATGCTTTAAATTCTTCTCAAATTTTGTTTAGAGGACATGTTCGGAAGTACTCTAAATTTGCACAGAGCGTAAATAACTCGTGATTCAGTTGGTATTTGTCATAAATCGAAATTTCATATTGCGCTACTGAATTCACACATTAACGCATATATTAAAACAGTTTCTAGCTTTACTTTACGCTGAGTTGACCAATTCTTAAATCAAATGGTGACTTTTTTGGGATGCGTTTGGTCTTTTGGTGTGTGGATGGGGATCTCATTGCTTCGCAGATTTCTCTGCTTTGCTCCTCTGCCTCTAAATACATATCACGAAATAATTTGCTGACGAGCAGCTGCTTGTTGTATGAATAACAATAATGCTAATATGCTAAACGACACTACTCCTTCGGATAAGCTCTACTTAAATCAGTACTGACAATGCACAATGCTATGAAAAATGTGATTAAAAATGCTAAATACTAAATTATTAGGAACAAAATCTTCATTCCTAATTTTATTACGTACTTTGACGTTTTTACAGATTTTGAACATTTGACTACAAGTTGAAGTTGCGGAGCAAGAAGCAACCATTCCCAATGATTGCATTCATTTAAACTGGAGTTTTGAATGCTGTCGTATTCCAGAAATCTAGTTAGACCCGACCGATTGGTTTGACTTTCCTTGGTTCAGAATTGCGGATCGTTCGTTGGTTCAGGTCCCCACGAATCAATCGGAGGAGGATCCGCGTACCAACAAGCTTTTTCTCCATTCATAATTCGTTGGATGGCTTGACGATTTCTTTCATTCCGCATTAGTTCAATACGTTTGAGCTGAAATCATAATTTGAAAATTTGTCAGTCAGTTAGACAATTTATTATTGTAGTGGTGAGACTATTTCACTCGGTGTATTTCTAACCTGTTTAGGACCGGAAGCACATTCTCGAAAATCCTGGAAAAGGTATTTGCATTTCTCTCTTCCAATCATGTGTCCATGAGCTTCCATGCAATCCAAAAATCTTAGCTCAAAGTCTCCGCACTTAGTTGCAAAGTGACCCAATGGAGCTGTCAATTATATTATATTTTTAAATGTAAAAAAGAAAATCCTATTCAACCTTGCCTTGCGAATAGTGGCATCAGATATTTAATACAAATGTAAAAAATTCTCTTGCCCGTAACGTCAGAGAATGGGGTCCGCAGCGGCGGTGCTCCCATTTCGCCAGTGTCAGGCAAATCATTCCTGGATAACCTCGAATATATGATCCCCATTTTGGAGAAAGAATTGATGAAAGCTTGAAATATTCACTCTAGTTTTATTTCCTTAAAATTAAGAGGTTGAATTGGATTATTCGTTCAAATTGGCCAGAACAGGTTTATTCAAGCTGAAAAAATTTGCGCGCCTCTAAACCTTTAACCAATGAGACACAGCAGCAGCGGCCAGGCTCTTTGATGGGAAAATAATAGTTTAACTTTTTTTGCATATCATTTGTTTCTATTTGTAATCATAATTATAACCTCCGAATCCCCTTCGCAAAATAATTGCAAGACTATTGGTTCTGCTTGGCTATGTTATTTATTTTACGTATTTCACTCTATGCTTGCTTTTGGATAGGTACTTTATCAATACTTTAGCCCAGCGATGATGCGGATGCGGAACTTGTGGATTGGCTCAGGTGCTCCACCTATCTCAGTTGATTTGAGACAAGATTTGTGCTAAGGTTAGACACCAGAATTTGTCGGGAGTCTTGGCTCAGGCAAAAGTGCCGCTGTCGGGTGCTTTGACGTTTGAAGCGAGTGTAAGGACTCCGCTGAGGCGTTTTTGTTAGGTTTTCTGGAGGGGGTTGGATTTATAATTTTAATATTTCCAAATCTTGTCTGAAGTGTATGTCCGGAGCATCTCCGAAACTGCCGAACAGATTTCGGAGTTTAATTGCTAAGTAGAGCGTTGCGATGTCCTAAGTCCCTTAAATTGGTTTGGCCTCCGAGTTGTCACGGACGGGAGGTTTGTGCATTTTTGTGGCATGCGAAAAAGAAATGAAATGGATGGAGTGATTTGGGGCAAAATGGGATCTTGCCCCAGGACTAACTAATTTTATGTTTTATCCTTTTAAGGTTTAATGTGTATTATTTGTATTAACCGTGGTTTTATAAGAAGATAGTCACTAGTCACTAGCACAAGGAATCGAGTGATCCACCCACACATAAACAACTACAGGTATTGAAAACGCGAGCTTGCAGATTTCATTCAATTCAATCACAAATATTAACTGCACTTCGTCAAGCGTGAAATTTTCTTAAAATCTGAATGATTTTTTCGGGTAAGATTAATGTCATGTGTTCGTGAAATATGTTTTATTCAGTTTGTAGGCTGAAAAGTATTTTGGAAAATGGAAAGCATTCAAATTGGTTCCTTTTGCGTGGAGGCAGTGCAGTGCAGTGCTAGTGAAGTTGAATTTCCAGCATTGCGCCTTTGTATTGGGCTAGTGGGGTATTATGGATGACTCATGCAACTCATACGACACTGATGCCTACGCCTATCTAGCTAACCTACCCGATGGCTTTCTGTCGGCCAAAACTTCTACAGTGTGTACACTCCCGCGAGCGATGGGATCTTGTCATATTGTCAAATTTGATAATCTAGACCATTAAAACTGCTGTCTGTGTTCATCTAATAATAAGATATTTCAGTGTACCAGTAGGAGGAAGAATTTTCTTTTCAATTACAAATATTGGAATAAGCCCCAACTCGCATTTAACATCAGTGAAAGACAGCAGACCATAATGCTCCACAGCAGTGGGAGTTTTTCTTCCAAGAAAGAATCGGATGATTCTGACAATGTTTGGTAAGGTTTAGTTTTGTAGAAATCCTAGATTTAGTTGGACGGGGTTAAACAAATTGTTTCCAAACAGGCAAGCAATCTTGAATGAAGTTCGTAAGAATGCGTCCCAGAAATTACCGTCGGGCAAGTCCGTTATTGTTTTGGGTAAGTCAAAGAAAAGATCATTCATGCAAATTAAGGAGGTCAATCGTCTCGTTTTCAATCGGGCAGAACTGGAGCTTGATTAACCGTCACTTTTTAATTCCAGGTGACAATGAGTCCGGAAAGACAACTTTAGTGGCCAAGTTGCAGGGCATTGAAGCACCTAAGAAAGGTTGTGGTTTAGAATACGCATATATTGAAATTCGGGATGAGTATAGAGATGGTGAGTTAGTTTTTGTAAATTAAAGATTGCGCTAATTCAAGTTTAGTTAAAATACAAAATATTGGATGTGTGATTATTCCTGTGTATTGAATGGTAGATTCTGCTCAAATGAGCGTTTGGGTTGTGGACGGAAATCCCGCCCATGCAAATCTTTTACAATTTGCCCTATCCGAGAAATCCTTCCCTGACTCCCTAATTATGTTAACCGTGTCAATGGCAACTCCTTGGTCTATTGTGGAGCAACTTCAATTTTGGGCAAGGATTCTTCATGACCACGTGGACTCCTTGAAGATGTCCCCCGATAGTGTGACGGAGCTCAGGGAAAAGTGTGCTCGGCGATGGCTGGACTACGTTGAACCTGGAGATGAAATGGACCTGAAATCAACTAATGCAACTAGTAATCATTTATCCGGTGATGAAGAACCAATTCTACCACCCCATACATTATCCCGAAATACAGGCCTGGATTTTGTTGTTGTTGTTACAAAGGCAAGTGACTTTGCTTTTCTGGAAGAACAGGATACCAATGTAATTTATTGCATTGCTTGATAATTTAAATCTTCATTTTTTGTAGACGGACTACATGAGCACACTAGAGCGAGACAATGACTACCTGGATGAAAATTTTGATTTTATTCAGTATAATGTCCGCCAATTTTGTATACAATACGGTGCAGCTTTATTCTACACATCGGTGAAGGAAGACAAGAACTGCGATCTCCTCTACAAATATCTAGTCCATCGTATGTATGGACTTCCGTTTAGAGACGCCTGCCCTTATTGTTGAGAAGGATGCCGTCTTTATGTAACACTTTATTTTGAAATTGCTCACTAACTAATTGAGTTAGGATTTAAGACTTTTTTGTGTTTTTTGTAGTCCTGCCGGTTGGGACAACGAAAAGAAGATGGCCATTCTGCATGAAAATATGTCTTCTTTCAAACCTGATGACTATTTCAATGATGTCATACAAAAGCCTGTGCCTAGGAAGGTAGGAATTGCACATGTGCTGCGCTGTTCTATTAAAGTTGTCACTTGTATAGTTATGAACAAAAATATTTGCACTTTCTGTAGAATGTTAATCGCGAAATTGAAATAGAAGTTGAGGATGAACAGGTATTCCTTGAAAGACAACTAGCTATTCTGCAACAAACCGGTAATGTGAGAAATTCTGCATCAACTCCTTCACCTCATCAAACTAGTAAGCATGGCACGCCTAGGAGTCCGAATGTGTCGCCTTTGCCTGGAAATACTCCAAAAAAGGTAAATTTTGTTAACTTTTAAGTTGAACTAAGAAACAAAAAATTGGTGACTGTTGTAAGTCCCACTCTTGTGTTTGTCGCTGATGTTTCCTTTCAATGGAATTAGTGTGGTGGAATGAGGGTCACGCTGGTGCGATGTTGTAAATTTTGATTGGTCGCAAATTGCGTGCAATACTTTCGTCTCTCTTTCAACAACATTGTACATGTTTTTTGTCAATTTAAGCATCTACTTTACATTTTGCAGCCAGGAGATCCTACAAACCCTTCGGATAGAGTATTGGCCAATTTTTTCAACTCCTTACTCAGTAGGAAGAGTGGAGGATCCCCCGATACTGCAAATAAAACTACAGGTGGTGAGTTTTTGCGATGGGTTTTCGCACAATACAATTAAATAAGCATAATTTTGTTGCCTTCACAGATGAAACACGATCTGAAGTCGCTGAGGAACTGGATAGTATGCTGAATAAGAATAAGTTGAATACAAGTTTGAACTCTTCAGACTGCTGATGAAGTGCGAGAACGCCAAATAAAGTGCATTCGTTTTTTTGATAAGTTAGCTGCTTTAGGTTATACTAATGATAAAGTACACATTTAGTCTTTGTTCAAGTGATCAGATCAAGCAAGGATTTGCGTAAGGGATGTATGTAATATTGAAATTGTGATTTTGTAATGGGTGAAAAAAATGTTAGATTGTAAACGTGGTTTTGAAAGGTGTTGCCGCTAATAATGTTATGCAGTTCTGCTTGTTTCCGACATAGTTACGCGTCAATTATTGTACTTTTGAGATTACAAAGTAGCCGTCTTAATTTGATTCAGTATTTTCCGGTTACCGTATAATAGCAATGTTGCATTTATCTTGCTTGTGAATGAGCTTGTATATACTTAAAATTGATTCCAATTGTTCCTAGAAGGCATCTCTTTGTCAGCCAGGAAACTAAGTACTAAACAAATCAGATTTCATTTAATTAAGCCAATATGATGTAGTAATAGTGTTAAAATTTTCTTGTTTGGCCATACAATCAAATAATCCAACACTACGAATGTGCTACTAACAAAGACGAGTTTGAGATGGTGTAAGACAACCGAATCTGGCAAATTTAATTTAATAAAAAATCAAAACCGTTTTTCACCAATAAAGCTCTGTGAAATTCTGTCATAATAGGCGAGATATTTAATTTCAGCCAAGAAGCATCCCGCCCTCTATCGAAAGAACTCACCCAAAGGTTTAGTGTAAACAGCTCACACGTAATAACAATTCAGCCAACACAGATTATTAAGTTAACCACCAGGCAGCAGCTGTACTTTGTATGTATACTAGCATTAGATTATGCTGCTGGAGCACATCGCATAACGGCATAACTGTGGTATGCCCTTGAACTCACTCGTATGCCCTTGAACTCACTCGTCGCGTCGTCATGATACGCGTCTCTTCTCCAGCCATACATACACAGACGCTACAAGCATAGCAGCTGAGCCAGGTCATACGCGTACGAGTCAAACCTGATTATTTTTGGCTTCTGTCATCTCCCCACCGGCGAAAGATAGTTAATTAGTGTTCCATCATTAGTTCAACCAATTTATAGATAAATAACCCAGCGGTTCTTTCATCACCATCAAATTTCAACCAAATTTTTGGTGGAGCCTAGAGTACGAGGAGCACAGTTTCTAGAATCTTCCTTGCATTTACCTTCGCACGCCAAGTAAGTTGTGCACGTTTTACCAACACATACCATTTGCACACACAGCTCCACGTTTGTTAAATTGAAATCAGTACAGTAATTATTATTAACCCTGTTATGAAATTGCAGATATAACACTTTAGTTGAAGAGGACGTCATTGGGCCGAGCAATTATTAACTACACAATTAATCAGTGGCAATCAGTCTTTAATTCCAAATTAAGTTCATTTTGTATCAAATCCAAGCCGATAGACCAGACGGCTTTGGGGTATATTCTTTTTCGTATTAAGCATTAGCACGAAAATTTATCAAAACTGCCAAAAATTCGCATATCGGATACAGAAATGGAGTGGATTCTTGACCGCCTGGGCCCCTTCGGAAGAAGACTCTTCACAGCTAGTCCACCCCGACCATCAATATTGTAATTTGAAATAACACTCATGTTTAACTTTATGTGGTTTAATTTTGTCATAATATTGAAGGAAACATATTCGTGGGAATAAATCCGTAAAGGAGCCACGGGATCCCGCCTTCAAAGCTGCCCAGTTGGAAACATTAGAAAAGAATCGTAAGGATGCCAGGTCGAAACTACTGTTGCAGAAACGGGGTTTGGGCGACAGAGTGTCAGCAATGACAACGAGTGGTGCCGTTGGTCGTAACTCAATTGGGAAAATGTCAGAGAGGGTTAAATGTTGGAATCAGAAAAAGGAACAATTACGAAACTGGCAGAGGGAAAGGAAGAAGGCCGATCCTGGTCTGCCTCCTTTTAGGGTAAGTAATTGAAAGTTTGATTCAAACTTTCAATTCAAATTCAAATTTGATAACATGGTGGTATTTTAATAATCACTTTATGCATTTTCCATGCAGTCCGGCTTACCCCTTGCGACAAGCGAGAAGGACAGCCGAATCCCCATCCCACTTCCACGCAAAACAATGAACCGTGGTGGGCTGAAGACGCAGAAGAACTGAATACGATGCGGAATAAGAATAAGTTGAATACAAGTTTGAACTCTTCAGATCCAGACTGCTGATGAAGTGCGAGAACGCAAAATAAGGTACATTCGTTTTTTAGCTGCTTTAAAGGTCATATAAATTATAGAGACTGTACATTTAGTCTTTGTCTGCTAAGTGATCAGATCAAGCAAGAATTTGCATAAGGGATCTATGTAATATTGAAATTGTGATTCTGTAATTAACTGGAATGGTTTTCAAAGGCGTTACCAACCGCCGCCATGCGCCACCGGCGTTCCGTTTGTTTCAGATAGGTTCGTGTCAATTATTTTTTTACTTCTGAGATTACTGTGAATTAATTTGTACATAAATAAGCTGATGTCTCGAGACGGCATCAATTTTTAAATAAGAGTTAGGGAACTACAACCAGGTCTAATAAAGCAGTAACTACCATTTTTTATCAAAATAGCTCCGTCAAATTTATTAATAAATACGTCTGATATTTATTTTCAACGGAAAAGCTATCTGCTTTTGGACTCGAAGGGGCTCACTCAACCGTGAATGGTTATTGGCGTAATCAATTTCAATTTAGTTTTATTGTCAACTCAGAGCGCACAGACAGACGTAACAACACAAAGCCAACACAATTTATTGGCTACTGCAAATTTTTACATAAACTTTATTTCCTATAACACTCTATTTATCACTCCGTTAACTGCACTGTCAGGATAATATATCTATTCGCCATTCATGCCTGCCTAATAGTTGATCCGAGGTTTGCAGCTATTTACACAATAGCTCCTCAATTTCAGTTACTTTCCTCTGCTGTTGACGTCTCCGGAATTACTAACAAATATATGGAGCTTGAATGGTTTTAACGGATGCCATTAGTAAGAACAAAGTATTTAATTCCAAGCTTTCGGCTTCGAGCTGAGGCCTTCTTCAGGGATACAGTTTTGTTAAAACGAGGTGAAAATAGTAAAACTACTAACAAAATCTCCTTCAATGGCAACACTGTTAAGTTTCATTCGCGTTTGATTTAAAAATAAAATGTAAAAGTTATGGGATATGTATGCTTTAAGCAACAGTCTATTATTCCATCTTCTAATTTCAATTAAAGTGGTAGTAAAAAAAATAATGCAATAATATAATATTCAAGTAGCAGATGATTTGTATACTTCTGGGAATAAGACTTTGATTAGTTGAGGTCAGAGATCCGGTGCGTTAATGAGGAGAGGATACGAGGAATTTGATAGGTGCATGAAGAGAGTTACTCCGCCTTTGTAATCCGCAGGGATTTGAATGTGAGTTAAACAATCCCTTTTACTTTCTTGGGACCCTGCAGAGGTGTCCTCTCGAATAATATTGGCGACTTGACCTGGAATACAGAATGACGCCAATTAAATTCTGCCTTCGAAGGCATCAGTTATTGGATCTTTAAAAAGTAAACACACTAACCTAGTACGTTCATCTCATTCCATCGAATATCGGGGTGTCGAGCAAGGAGTCGAAGATCAGTTTTTGGCGTTCTCCTGCAAATGATATCGCTCCGACGAACCAGGAGTACAGAGGAAGACGTCAGTTGCGGTAGAAGAGTTTTCACATTGACACTTTCAATTGGATTAGAAAGAAATAAGATACCAGGTGAAACACCAAACACCATTTGGTGATGCCAGGCATCTGGGATCTCAGAGGATGAAATTTCAATTGGATTTCTAATTTGCATATTCCGCGTCACTACCGGAACAGCACCTAAGTTAAAGAGACAAATTTAAGTGCATGGTTAATTGAAAAGTGGCTCACTACAGCGCTCAATCTGCTAACCTTTACAAATCCAGTGTAGGAGCCACTTTGAGAATGTATCAGGTGATATATTTGGCTTGGGCTGGAAGAATCTCCCATTGACATTCCCCTCGGAAACTTCTACAATTCCGTTGATAAGGTCAACGTGTGTCGCACCAGCATTACTTCGCGAAAACAAGTACTCAGGTAAATCAGCCAATTCGGCCCTTAGTCGAGTGGCAACGCAGTTGTTTACAACCCTTGGCTGAACATCATCATATCCGAGTGCGCTCTTTAAAAAATCAAAAAATCTCAAACCATACAAGACAAACTATGAACATTTTACAGTCCATAAACAGAAACACTAACCAAAGTATTGCAGACGGCCGTCGCACCACAAGCTGATACACCAATCTGATTCACGCTCCTTTCATAAGCATCTTCAATTGTCCACAACATAACGCTACCGACTTCCAGCTCCACCGAAAAATCCTGCTTGAGATTTGAAACAATTTAGTGAATATACCAAATATCAGGCAATTCAAATAGTATTGCGCACCTCAGGACAGTTGGAAGAGCTACTCGAGCTAGTATTTGTGTTGATAATGGCTCTAAAATGTGGTTCATCCTTAATCACTGGAGCAGAAAATGATATCCCCGAACTTCTAACTGGGAGAAAAGCACTTGAGGTGGAAGGAGAATCTGCGTCATCCGAATCTCTTTTCAAATGGCGCCCCATCTCCGGCAGTGTGTTGGATTTGACAAGTCTTAATGAAAACTGATTTGTCGGGGACCAATTTCCTTTAAGTTTTGTCGTTTTTGCAAATTTATTATTGCAATTATTACAAATTCCCAGAGATTCGGCAGGTGCAGGTGGGATAATTCCACCACTACTGGTCCCAATATTCCCTCCCCGTTCTCTGCTCAGAGTCTTGCTACAGTGAGGTTTAGGCTGCTCTGGAGATTCATTATTGGATAAGCCGCCTACTTCAGGTGAATTGGGTGCCCCAGAACAAGCTTGACTATTTCGTGATGACTCAAAATCAGATGGATTGTTTACAAAACTCGTCTTTCTCTGGGTTTCGCTAGGCGAAACAGGATTTACAGGATTCAATATTTTTTTGGAGGGTGAACTTTTATTTCCATCTGTAATGTCCAGACCAGTCTCTGTTATTTCGACAAGTGAGGTATTTCTGGTTGGATTTAGAAAATCCATAGCAGGGCATACAGCAGAAGTGGGGGCGGGGGCAGCAAATGATTCAGAATTTGTATTTCTGGAATTTTGAAGAGGATTGAGCTCTGTGCCAAAATTAAAATTTCTATAAGATTCACAGTTGACAGCCCCTGTTTTCACTTTCAGTTGTTTGGAAAATAGGTTTCGCTCTTGGTCTAATAATTTCATTTCGTCTTCGTAGCAAGGTTCTGAAAACAAAAAAGCAAAGTTAGCTAACGAAAGATAACATTAAGTTCATTTCATTAATATAATTCTATTCTTACCAACTCCATGATTACTGTCTGAATCATCTCCAGGACCACCCGGATCAAAGTCCATTTCAAGAAAGTCCATGTCCGGAGAAAACACGTTTTCACCACCTCCGTTCACACCATTATGATTTCGAGAATTGGACGAACTAGATGCCCCATTCGTAAGTCTTCCATCTATCCTTAGTAAACTTCCATTGTATGATGAAGATGCTTCCCTTAAACGAGATGATCCATCCGAGGATTCAAATCTGTAGAAACTTGAAGGTAGGTCAGCCGAGGGTCGTGAGTCTCCCTTGTAAGTGTAAACACAATACTCGTCTTCAGGCTCGTCCTCCGGGTCATTGTGAGTCTCTGGGCGTACATCATTGCCAACAATGATGCTTGATGGCTTAGGTGATCCTCCTGTTACAGCCAACAAAGGTTTCCCATTTTGTGCATATCGACTATTGACTCCTCGAGTTTTGTCTTCGTCGTGGTCACGGTTTCTGTTTTCCATTCCCTTTTCGGATCACCCGTTCTCCAAATTGGCTTTCGCAAGCGGCTACGGTAATCCTTGACCTGTAAATCATAAATCCAGTTCTTACATTGACATTAGATCAGCAATCACTGAACCCTGTCAGCCTGATCTGGAATTTGCGAATTGCACTGACAAATTATTCAAATGACACAAAACTAATGTACTCCGTAGAGTGTCTTTCTGCAGCTAAAGAAGTCATATTCCACAAAAAATATAAGCACAGTAAATTCATTGCTTAAAGTCAATACAAATAGCAATGTAATAACAACCTGACCTGACATGCCCTTCAGTTCAGTCAATGTATCTTTCAGTTTAACTCTTCGTTCACCCGGTCAGGCTTCGTTTAATAATGAAACTCAGAACGGCAGGCAATGTCTGGGATTGGAAATTCCTATTTTTGTTCAGAATGATCACTTCCCAGTCGCACACATGTCAAAACACTAATTGCAAACGAAACGCATTTAAGCTTTGGTTTGCGAATTAATTAAATGAATGATTGGAAGTGGGTTGTGTCCGTGCGTTGAGTCAGGTGATCGGGCTGGGTGCCAATGCCAATTCAATTCGGCAGGCAGTGCTTACACGAGGGATCATCCCGTCCGCACCGCGTCGGATTTAAAATCCATGTCATTTTGTATGTCCAAGTCCAAAAATATTATTTGAATCATCTGCTCTCTGCTGCTTCGGGTATTGCAGGACGTAGTAGGAAGGATTAATACAAGAAGTGTTGTGCAAAAAGTCTGTTCTGGATGTGGATCTGTTCATTTTTATAATCTTCGGCTTGGAGGAGCGGTGGGTGGCTCTATTGCACACGAAATGTTATGATTGTGCGTGCTGCAAGACCACCAAGACGAACGAAAAGCAGGGTTGTTAATCGGAAAATAATTTTCGGATTCGGATTCCGATTATTTTTCCGATTATCGCTTTCGGATTATTAATTCGAATTCCGATTATTTGAAATATGCAAAAAGTCTGTTCTGGATGTGGATCTGTTCATTTTTATAATCTTCGGCTTGGAGGAGCGGTGGGTGGCTCTATTGCATACGAAATGTTATGATTGTGCGTGCTGCAAGACCACCAAGACGAACGAAAAGTAAGTCAAAGGGACGAATGACGTAGTCCTGCTCTAAAAATACAGACTAATAATACTTGATTTTTACTGCGAAATCCGGCACATTTTTTATTCATTTGTATTTCCGTTGTTTTCCAGTTCTAGTATTAAGGCAAGCAATTGGCGCCGGACAGACCTCAGACAAACATCGGCATCTGGGAATTAATACAAACGCGGGCGGATGCAAGATCTGATTGGTTAATGCTATTCCTACACCATGTCAGTTTTTCTGTTAAAACTTGAAGAAAGATGGACTTTATGGATTCGAAATCAGTTAGCAGTAGTAGACGCAGGTTGTCAGCAGGTTTGACTGCCGGATTCATAGTAAAGATAAAGTTTTAACAGCCGTGTTTCACTAAACTCTGAGGTAAGAAAGCTTTAGCGGCAACATGGTTTTTAAAAATTCATCTACCATATTTTAACTAACAGGGATAATAACTGACAAATGTTATATTATTCCAGGAACAATTTAATTCTTCTCAATTGTAGAGCATTTCCCGTTGTTAAAGCTAAACTTTCGCAAGGTACTTTTCCCAGTGTCCAGCAATGTCTTCAGTGGATCAGGCACTAGATACCCGGCGGATGCCAGGGAGCTTGGCTGGTAGCAGCAATGATTTTGCAGACACGGGGACTCAACGAAATAAAACAAATAGAATGATCTTGGGAATAATAGTTCTAATAATTGTGGATTTGATATGGGTGACTTCATCAGAATTGACTGAGGTAAGATTTTAACCGATTTTATTGTGAATTTGTGCCATCTAACCTTTCGCTTCTTCTTTCCTGACTCAGTGTCAGTATATTTCGAATTACGGAACGGAGCTCGATTTCGTCTTGTTTTCACGATAACGTTGGCATTCACTTTCGTTGCATTCAAATGAATTCCAGTGTCATAATTTTGATTTCGATTTATTTTGTTTTTTCGTATTACAAACTCAACTGAAAATACTTTTATTTTACTTATTGATAAAACTGCTCGTGTCAGCATTAGTATTCAAATTCAATATTTGTTCAACATCAGCAAGATGATGAGCAGCCTTTGTCGTCATTGCTGGCCTCGTAATCTTTGTCACTTAATTTGAATGATGATGGATGACTAGCATTCAATGATTGAAGCTCTAGTCGACTTTTATTCGAGTCATGGAGGACTTTAGAAATGTCTTCAAACATTGCTTGCACTCCATCTCCTGTTTTGCAACTGGTTTTGTAAATCCCGGAAATTAGTGTCCCGCACTGCTCACTGCAAAATATCAAAAGAATTTATGCGTTTTAGTTTTATGATCTAAAATTTATGTTTGGCATATGATAACTTACCAAAACATTTCGATATCATCATCCGTGATTTCTTGATTTGTCAAATCGTCTTTATTGCCACAGATGAATATCTTTGCATTTTCTGCATAGCTAACTACTTCAATTAGGTGTTGCGCAAGTGCATTGAAGGAATCCGAGGAGTCCAACGCAAACACAAGTAAAGCCCCTTCTGAGAATTTGTAGTAACTTGAGGTCACAGATGCGACGCGCTCCATTCCACCGGTATCCCACAATTGTAGCTAAATAGAGTCAATTATTAATTATTGGCAAGTCATATTTTAGGCACAGTAAAAAAAAGTTTTTAAAGATTTGAGTATTTCTCACCTTTACACATTGACTCAGATCCGCGGTGGCAGTAATATTATCAACGGAACTATTGCCTGTTTGAAATGTTTTTGTAAAGAAATCAAGGCCTATAGTGGATGCCTTGGCTGAAGAAGGTATAAACTCATTAGTCACAAATCTTCGGAATAATGAGGATTTCCCTACATTGTACTCTCCACACAAAATCACTTTTTGCTCAATTATTCTAGTCGACATGTCATTAGGCTGCTCACTGAGCGCAGGCGATAAAATAAATGTAATCTCTTGTTTAGTTAAAGTATCGTTTCAATGTATGGCAAGTAACGAAATGTGTATATGTGTTTTTTGCAGAAATGGAATGCAAAATGCCCAGTTAAGTTAGTTCACGTGAAGATGGTAAGAAAGGGAGACTCACTTCTTTTGGAAGTGAAAGTGAAATGGAATTGCACTTAATTTATTTTAATAACACCTCTCACAATCATTTTATACTATTTTAATTGTTTGAGCACGAGCGGGGTAAATGCGAGGGATTGGGTGACAATAACAGAATTGTCATTGTGATTAGTTTTGCCACACTTTATCCTCCTAACCCGTAGATTAGGTGCGTGGTATATGGGAATGAGGAAAGTTTTTGGCGCATAGGCATAGCTGCATGTACAGAAAGGGTTGGTTGGGGTGTTGGGGATTATAAGAACGCAGTATAAGGGTTGGCTACAAAACATTGTAACGCATCTGGTGCTAAAAGAGCTGTGCGCCCACGGGAGATGGAGTGTGGAATGTAACTAGTGCATTTTGTGATGATGAACGCGTTTTAAACGTTTTTGTTTTGACATGTTCTGAACTAACTCGTGTCGAATAGAGTCTAATGTAACATTAAAATTACAAGTTTGATAGCTTTCGTTCCTGTCTAAATATTAGTTAATATTAAAATTTAAATCCAATTCTAATTTTGTGTTCTTTGTTGCAGTACACATTCCATCATGAGAAATTTGACAAGCCATTCTTTAGCACATACCTGAAGACTTCGATGTTTTTGATTTTCCTTGTCGGTTTTGTGTTTTGGAAGCCATGGCATGAGCAGTGTCGACGGGAGCATTCAACTAGCCATCTTTACGTTGTAAGATTTTGTATTTTGATTTGTGTGAGCTTGTAGGTGTTTCTAGATGTAATGCATGGTGCCCTTTTTTGTGTTGTGATTTCTCATTAGCATGTCAAAGGTTTAATTTCTTCGCAGCCTATTCGCACTGAAATGGATGCAACAGATTCTGAACCTGAACCGGATTCACTTGGAACGATTGATGATAACGCAAATGACTCAGCACTGGTGAGAAAAAATTTATTTGAAAGTCTATATGAATAATTAGTGATAAATATAGACACAGTATTTTTTACAATTCTTGCAGAGCCCACCTTCTTTTATTCCAGTCAAATATGAGCCAAATTCTGGTAATGACAGTGATAGTGAACCTGTTCATAGTAGATCCGTGCGATTCAATAAATTGGCTGAGGTACATTATTACTTCAAGCTCAATGATAGTTTTTGAATTTAATTAAATTAAGTAAACGTTTAAACATTCCAGGTCCGACATTTATCAGAATCCGAAGCAGCAGAAGCGCTATTTTCAAGATTGTCTTACCAAGCATCAGTGAATGCGGAACAGCTGGCGTTCCGTTTAGCAAATCGCCTTAGCCCAAGGGAAACTGCACAGCTGGCAGTCACATTTTGCTTTCTTGTAA
>JAAXYW010002380.1:0-15634 GCA_036851895.1 Orthonychiurus folsomi
CCTGGAGCCCATGCCATTGCCAAAGTTAGTCTTGACACATTCTACTCATACTCAAGTTAATACACTACGCTTTGGTGGTTTGAGTTGAACATTTGCAATGCCCAGTGGGAAAACTCCAGTTGCAGAAATTTGCGTACGAACGAATCTGCCCTCCCTCTTGTCATCACATGGCATAGCGAATTGCGTATGTGATGAAATCCCATACCCATACAGTTGAGCTCACATAACGTACATACAAATGGGACGAATCCCCATGATTTCTCAACTCATCAAATCGTGACTTTCGGCTTTTGAGGGCACAACGCATTCCCGTGCTTCAACATTGTACGATTCCAACAATGTCACAATTGCAGAACTTGCGGCTCCTTTTTGGCGGCCTTTTTTTTAAAATTGTTGGTTTGTTTAGATGCGGTGTGGTACGTAACGCAGGTACATGTACGTACTCCTTGAGGGGAAAATCGCGGTGTTTTTGTAAAGTTTTACTGTGCTGTACGTAACTTTTGGTGTGCCGTCACCATCAATCGTCGGTTTCCCGTCCAAGAAAATACTTTGCATTACAGTTTGCACCGCGTAGCATGTACACTGCCACTTCGTGCACTTCCATTTCTTTAGATGCCACCTGAGAATCAGAGATAAGAGATTTTTTGACCAAGGAGTTTGGATAATGGGGAGACCTTGTCTCGCACCATGTGAAATCCACGTAAAAAACAATGGCTATGTATTCGGGTTGTGCCACATTGCATCGCATACCTTTTTCCTCCAGCCCACAGATAGGCACCTAATAAAGTTTTGAGCTTCTTTATTCTACCCCTCTCTCACATCTGACATTGGATTTTTGCTCAGGTGTTTCTTTGAGTTGATGGAGAAGGGAGGGTGAGACCCCTTGCTGCGTAGAAGTGTTCGGCTACCCAACGTTGGGGCTCAAACACTTTAAACCTAATCATAATTGACGTCAATTGAAACTGGGGTACATCGGTGTGGGGTAGGATTTCAATATTGCAGGGGTAGGAAAAAAAAGGAGTGCAATAGGACCAGGTGTTTGGGTACAGGTGTGGAACCAATGATGTTTTTAATGTATAAATTGAATTTGTATTTTTAAATCCAATAGTTCAAAGTAAATCACCTACATTTTAAAATCTTATGTATATTTCATATTTTTTTAATTAAATTCATTTTTGAGCTGACTTTATTCTCTAAAGATCCTCATGCACCCATCCCTCCTCGTTAAAAATGCTCCCATCCCCTTCTCATAGCGTAATCCACAGCCTTCCTCCTAGTTGTAGTAGAAAAAACTATTGTATGCCATGGCCACTGCGCTGCATGGCATTGTCATCCTCCTCCTATTCAGAGCCGCTCCTCTTTGCAAGTTTGAAAGAATCCACTGTCGTCGTCGTCGTCTTTTCATCCATCTCCCATCTCACATCGTTAAGGAATAGAATTCCACCTGAGGTAATCAAGAGCCTTCGCCTTATCCATCCACATTACATACATGTACATACGCATCTCACATAAAGGTGCATACCTCTACTCATTGTACTCATCCAGGATTCCTTGCCTCACCGTAATGTATGCATACATGCGAAACTGACTGACTGAATTGGGAAGTAGCTCCCTTCATCACCACTACCAATCCCAAGCCTCGATGAGAACGAGAACTCAACATTAACAAAGACGAGCCAAAAAGGGGAGAAGGGAAGATCGTAACCAATTCCGACATGTGGTTGAATCCCAAATTTTGTGGGGAAGGCTTTTGTGTGAAAGAAAGCCTTTGAGGCTAAAGGATGGAGACTTGGAAATTTGGTAGGAGCGACCAACGTACACGTACGTTCGTTCGTGGTGAAGGGTCGACCGCCTACCGCCTCCTCTCAAATTATCATGAGATGAGATGAAATGAACAAAGTGAAGTTTTATCCCATACATTATATGGGTAGGACGAAAGGTAAAAGCATCCCAAGCAAAAAGTTCATATACGTAACGTACATTGGCATGGTCGAACGAGAATTTTGAATCTTCTCTTCTTACATAAGGTACGTATGTACGTACGTGGCTGGATCTGGTGCTGTGCTAAAGTTCATCCAAAGTGGAGTTGTCGAATGTATGTCGAAATTCACTTCCCATTTTTGTAGAGGGAGGCATGCCATGATATGAGGCTGAGCACGGCACGGCACGGCACCTGAAAGTATGCCAAAGGAGTGTATACGTTGTAATGTTGAAGTAAAGTAGAGGAACCATTCCCAAGAAATTTCCATTATCCGTCCAGTTTGTCTAGTTTTTTTTTCTTAAAAGCTGAAGTGATGAGCGATTGAGATGAGCAAGCAAGTATGGATGAGGTTAGGTGGGTGATTATATATGCATGCATGCAGTCGGCTGGAAAGTTGTGCAATATTTTGCATATGATGGGAGTAAGCATGACTACAAAGGAGCTGCGGGGTCCTTTTGACAGGGATTGACATTTTCCTCCATCATTTTGCTGTGCTGTACGCGTGTAGGTGCACCCAGGGCGAATTGTCTAATCAGAAAAAAAATTCGTATGTAATGTGCGTACGTGATCTGTCCTTGCTTGCTTGTGCTCTGCACGTGACCTTCGTTTTAGGCGTGCGGCTGTGAAGTAATTTGAGGTGAGATTTTATTAAAATAAAAATACACACTCTTTTCAATCATCCAGGTTAGGATGAAGCAAAAAAAAATGATCTAGATTTCTCATCTTGAAGGCCGGCCGTGGTTTATATTCCATGAATACAATTTCCTTGCGTTGTGGTGGTCAAAAGATTCGTTTTCTGGATCCTCGTGCCTGGTGTGTGTCTAAATACGCGGCACCACGACCAAGGCATCTGTCCTGGTTGTTAGAATGGAGGATTGGAACTTGGACTACGGGGCACGGAACGGCGAAGGGGTAGGATGTGAAGGAATTGAAGAATGTCTTATCCTTATCTGTGGAGTTGGAGTCTTGAGAGAAGAGCCAATGCAATACTTTGCAATGCATCCATTTTCTGTACATGGGCGTCTGAAGATGTTTAGGAGCGTGCGTTGGATCACACACAAAAGGCAATGGTGTAGCAGGCAGTGGAGTCCGGAGTTGATGTGGCAGTTTTTATATGTGTAGGTGGTTAAGATTCCGTCGATGGCTTCTGGCATTACATTAGATTGAATCATTTCAATCCAAAATCCAAAGGGGAAAAATGGTGAATGACTGGTTGCTTGTGGCCAAACAATCTCATGTTGTGGAAACTCATCTTAAAAATTGGAAAAATTATTATCTAGCTGTGTGGATTTTATATTTTTAAGTAGAATTTGTATTTAGTTTTACATATCCGACGATTTCATTGACACGAGCATCGTACAAGATATTGATTGATTGAGAAATTAAATGTAGTAGTTTTTGTTCTCAGTCCACCTGTAAAAAACGAAACGCCCTAAAATTTACCCTTCTCGAAATATTTCCGGACGTTATCTTCCCCGTGCTCGTCGTGCCTTAGCCCTTTCCTTTACTTTCATTTATTTGATTTGGGCGTGGAAGGGGTATCAAATCCCTCACTTCCTTAGCCTACAGCCCTCCGTACGCCTACTTCTCTGAGTAAAAGCCGGTGATGAGGATCCTTCGTTCCTTCCATTGTCGCCCCGCGTCGGGTCCTCTTTGTCTCTTTTCTCGTGGGAGGCGGGTTTCCTCGACCAAACGACTTTCACTCAACTCCGCTGTCCCTCACTTTTCTTTCCCTTTTACTCGATTGGACCCATTTCAAACCAACGACTTTCTTCGTCCTCGTCGTCGAAAAAAAGGTCGCTTTTTTCCGCCGCGTGTCTCCCGCGTTACCCTCACCACCAGCAGCACCGCCATTTCCATTGCCATAGCCATAGCCATAGCTTTAGGAGTAGTAGTTCATCTTCCAAACGTAGTCCGTATCTTGACATACTTGAAGATGTAGGAAGAAGGCTGAGGGCATTATCACCACCACTTTCCTTTCCTTGGAACCCACTTGGACTTTCACCGCTTTCTCCTGCGTACGTACGTACGTACGCTGCGGGGGAAAGAAGATGAGTTGGAGGATTGAGTGACGGAGTGGGGAACATGCATCTTCTTCCCCCACACAAAAAAAAATCCCCCTTGGAGGGGAAAAAAAAGGAAATGAGGCTCGGAAGGGGGAAAGGAAAGTAGGTAACGTAACGTAGCGCTCGTACGTAAAAGCAAAGGGTGTGGTTGAAGTCGGTCCCCAACTTGTGCTGAACGGTGCAGGTTTTTTTTTGAGATTGGGGAAAGGAAAAATGGGGAGTAGCTCTTGAAGACACACCACTACTACTCCCCGTTGCCTTCCACCAAACAGACTTAAGATCCAGACCCAAGATGTGGAAAACGAAGACGAAGGCGACCCTTCCCCCTTCCAGGGGAAAGGAGTGGAATGAAAAGACATTTTTCCTTCAGGAACAGCAAAAGGAAAGCAAAATGATCTTTCCCATGAAAATTCTTCCAAAGGCACTGCGAGGCATCGCATGGCATAAGGATTCTTTCAGGAAAGCAGGTACACATCCGCTGTGCATGTGCCACACTGGCAGACGGCCAGGAAGGGAAGTTCTGGAGTATTTTGGACTGGAATTCAGTTTGGATCCCTTCGGTTTCCCATGCGATCCTTCCGTGGCTCAAATGGTAATCCGCTCCTGAGTAAGTCGTGTGTCGACGACTCCTCCGCCCGCTCCCTCATCTTATTTGCTGGATGTTCCTCTCGGTTGAAGGCAACCAGCTCTGTTTTCTTCTCCCCATGCCATGAGATGTACATAGGATTCCCGACATCCAAAATCCTTCTCACGACGGACGCGTCGCCACGACAAAAACAGGGAGATAGGGAATTTTTTTAGCCCACCCACATCAATCCAGCCCCCGTAAAACTTTGAGACGCGAGGGTGAGATGAGGAAGAAGATCCCAGCCGAGCCGAGCCCAAAAGGATCTGTGTTTACTTTGGGATGGACCGTATTGCAAAATTTTGGGCTTGGCAGACGTGGACGTACGTTACGTACGTGGAAAAGGGGTGCATCATCGCATGAGTCGTCGTCGTCCACTGGAAATCCTATGGGTGCGGCGAGGCGAGGCCTGGCAGCCGCAACCCTTCATAAAAAAGTATGAGGATTTTCCTCACGCTCCGCCAGCCGTGTCTCTCATTCCAGTCGGAGTCTTATCTAATCTAACCCAAAGGTATGGACGTGTAAGGCAAGGCAGGAGACCAACTGGAAGGAATTTTGGAGTTCGAAGTACAGAGGGGAAGGGAAAAGTATAATATTTTGGCATGGGTCACGGTCGCAGGGTGCTACAATATGTACAATATGTGCAATATATACAATAGTGTATTGAAAAAAAAACATTTGTTGACGTATTCTACGATGAAAATAGGAAAAAACAACAAAAATCTAAAAATTGCCACATTTGAATTTACGTTTTTTTGTTATAAATGCTAATTTTTGATAATGTCCAGGAATTTCTTGAAATATTTTTCTTGAAATGTTTTCAAATTTTCCGCTCCCGCGGTTTCCCGAATGGCAGGAAGGGTTAAAAGCCCCTTCATCCATGATTAATAACCGTCCTTCCAAAATTCCTAGTTTTGAGGATGCAAGCTAATTCCTGGGGTCGCCTTTTGCCGACTCCAACAATTTAGAAGGGACTCCTTCCTCTGGAGGCTCTTTGAATTTACATACGTGCGTAACGTACGTACGTACGTAGCTAATGGCTAATTCACAAGGAGAGGAAGGGGGTAGAAAATATCCGTGGTAGTGGTTCGTTCCTTCCTCTGCAGAGACTCAATTCTACCAGTCCATTCCAATCCAATGCTGTTGAATGAAGGCACTTGAATTTGGGAGTGGGTGCCTGGTATTTTCCTTAGTGCGTGGTACGTGTGCTCCTCATTTACATTCGAGAGGTAGAAGCCGTAGCCATGAATTCCCATTTATCACTTCTTCCGACTCCGAAGGACGGAGGGGGATTTTGACATGGTTCCTGGCCTCGGAAAGTGCATCTCTCCTATATACTATGTTGTACTGTGTACATCTACTCCTGGGCCATGAACTCGATCCAATTCTGACTGGGTGTATGTATGCATGCACCTTAATGTACGACCGCGTGCGTACAGCTTGCAGTGCACTGAACATGGGCGTTTTTTCGGTGGTGCCGAGGGCTGAGGTAATAATCATTAAAGCATCGCTTATCTACTCCCGCACTCGGGGTTAGGGTGGGAGAAGGGTGCCATAGGCACAGGGAGAAAGCATCAGCCACAATTCCAATGGAATGGCCACGTGCAATGTACCCCGTACTCAAATCGTGGGATTGGAACGGCTGTTGGGTGTACACGCACGTACAACGTACTCTGTACATTTGTCGAGGTAAAGACTCTGCAAAATTTGAACTAAAGGTGTGGTAATTTTAGACGACGACAAATAATGAGTATTAGTTAATTCGGTAGAATTATGGGAGATTGGGACGGTTGAGGAGGACAGAAATATTTGCGTGCTTTCTCTTTGAAGGGTATTTAACATTGTTTGCTGAATATTTAGGCACATGACAGCAACATCTTCCGCATTTTAAAGACATCCAACAGTAATTATTGTGAGCTTTTAAAATATTTATCTTACGGCCGGGCAATATAAAAGAAAGGTATGTTTGGGCGTGGCGGGTCCTTTCACTTTGAATGAGTCCTAATTTTTCCAACACACGGAAACATTTTCTAAGACATCCAAGAATAATCATTTTCTAAAACCGAAATTACTTCTTACGAATACATCTGCTAGAGGTTTCCACAGAAAAGTTTACACATTTCCTACGCTTCTGTTCTAAATTTAAGCGTGATGAAAGTATTTTTGAGTCATGATTTGCTTCAGCATGTCGTTTTTCTTGCCCTTCCTTCGGTATGAACGCATGAACCCAATTATTGTTGCAATGTCGTAGCGGAGGAAGCGGGGTATTCAAAAAAGGAACGCACAGCACAGCACGGGAATAATAAGGAGAACTTAAAGCCTTTACCTTCGGCTTCTGTGCCTGTGCTTTTCGTATTCTTGGGGTCGCTTCCTCTGCCTGGAGGACAGGGCAGGGCACGGGATCATCGTATGAGTTGTTGAAAGGCAAGCCAAGTTTTTTTCCAGATGGACTAGTGCTTTGAACTAACGTACGTAAAATTGAACAACAACTGGTCGTGGCCAAGAGGGCGTTCAGACCATTGCATATTGTAGTAGGAGGTAGAATGAAGATGAGTAGGCCGGGTCCTCCCTCATCTCATTATTTTGAACAGTGTAGGTTGTCCTATCCTGGCTTAGCCAGGGCTGAGGGAGATCAAAAAGGTTATCAGTTTCAGGCGGTGGAGGGAAGTTGGGTTGTGAGCTTTATCTCAATTGCAATCTCCGGACGACGGACGGGTTGTAGCATGCAAGTTGAAGTTGCCGCCTTCCTTCAAAGGGGCTATTCAAATGTACAATGATGGACATTGTACTGGTCAAATTTGCATAAAATATGGTTTTCACCATTAAAATGTCTTACTTCGTATGTTTTTTTAGTATATTGTGCAGATTATGTAAAAAGACATATGCTTTTGTAGGGGGGTGGTAGTTTTTCTTCAATTTGGTGTCTCCATTTTTTGTTTTACTTCTGAAACTGATAGTAGCAGGCAGGCATTTGCATTATTTGCACAAAAACGTACCCGGACAGACAGCGGCATTGTATGTATTGTTTTCAATGCATGCCCATATAATTGAGTGCGAAAGCAGCGGCGGGTCGTTAGTTTAATAATACGCAGGCTGAATCCATGAAGGAACCGGTTTACTCAATCGTGGATGTCCATTAGTTTGGAAATGGGACGCGGGGTGATTGCCAATGGAAATGGAACTGCTTCCAGTTCTTTACGTACGTACTCGGTGGGAAGCGTAATTAAAGGGAATCCATGGTAGACGGCACTTCTGTAGTAGCTTTTGAGGGAAATTGAGGAGGTGAACAAACCTGGTGTTGGAATTCTTGTGATTTTGCCGCGCCTGGATTTGCCGCAGTTGAGTCTGCATGTGGCGGGCCTGGCTTTCCCCCATTAATGCTGCGTTGAGCTGTCTCTGTGGTCAATAGCGGATTTTAAAGCCAATCATATCAAATGGAGTCGAAATCAATGCAAATCCGAGTGTAAAAGTGAACATGTAATATGCGATTGTAATGCAAGCATGTGTACTGGGATTTGGATTGGGCTCATTTCCAGTGATTTTATTGCATTGTTTAGTAATAAAACAAATGCCGGATAGGATTTAATGGTCAGTCGCTCGTAAATCGTAAATTTGATGTTCCAAGACAATCCACTCTGCTTAATTGAATGGGTTGTTATCACCGTGTACATTATAGTGTAGCACGTAATTTGCTAAATTTGGATCCGTTTAATTGTGAAATGAAATGAAGGAGTTCGGTGGTAAAAATTTTAATCTCGGGAATTGGTGGTAGGATAGGAATTCCTGCCTTGGAAATGGTTTTGTATAGCTGAAAGCCCCGGGATTGGTTTGGCTCTCAGTTCTTTCTCCATTTCGTTTTACACGTGTAAAATTGTAATTTACTCGCCAAAGCCAGAAGAGACAAGGCGGAGGGAGGATAAGAGGTGACAAGTTCATCTTCCAGAGGGATTCAAAACTTCCGCGGATTCCTCGCGACGTAATGTAATGTTGAGGGGAGCATATGGCAAAGTGGCTTCCAGTTCCATCTTCCACTCCCGGAGTTTTCCACCTTTTGTGAAATGAGATGAAGGGGAGTGCTTCTGGAGGTTGGGAGGAACGGAGCTAATCTGAAATCGACCTCTTTAATTTAATCGCTTCTTTGGGAAAGTCTTTCCCCTGTTCCGTGCCACTTCCAAGGCACTCACAAATACCATTGCCATTCAAATCAGGAATCTTTTAAACCCTCGTAGCATATTTGAATGCCAAGGGAACGAAAAACGCGGGATTTTGTTCCATGTGTAGAAAACGAGTCTTCTTGTTTAGTTTTGCACAATAAAAATTGGTTTGAAGTTTGCCTTTTTTATTTTATATGTAATTACCACCTCGCCCCATGTGTCCTTGACTTTTACCTTCTCGTAGATAAAATCTTTCACTAGTTGAAATAGCCAGAAACAAGTTTTGTCTAGTTTTTCTAGCTGAGCATTCGACGAAATGTATTACCCTTTAACTTTTTAAAAGTTGGGAAAGGCTCTACATCCTATTTGAGTTTAACACAACAGGTTGGGCTAGGACAAGCTTAAGCTCCTTGATGCGTCAGTGATTTTTAGACAAAGTATTTTACGTAAGTGCTAAGCTGAAAGTTTGTTTCGTCATTGCTATTTTTATGGAATATTTTCTCGTTTTATGGTTAGTTATGCAATATTAATCAATCCCAATACTCGTAATAGGGTGCATGACTAAATTACAAATTATTACCAACTCATTTCTCCGCTTGGCTGACTCCAAACTTTAAAAACGAATGATACTCCACAAATCTTCGAAACCATTATTATTACACGGAACGCATTCCTACATTTATGGTAATTAAGTCCTTTGTAAACCCTTTAATTTGTGTAATAATTCCTGGAGGAGGAAATGAACAAGGTTTAACTTCCGAATACGCCTACCCCGTGTGGGAAGTGACATAAAATGCTCCTTTGGCCTTCCCCCCGTCCAATATAAAACAGGAGTGTACCCAGGAGTGCTCTTGAGCCTCAAGCTCCTAGAGGTTGTCTTTTTCCTGGATCGAATATTTCTCCAACCCTCACTAATGGCCCAAAGGTGTGCCCGGTGTTTTGTGCTCTACAATAGAATTAGATTGCCACACCCCGAGAGACGACATTAAAAGGACGACGGAAGGAGGGAAGTCAAGTCAGCCTTTTTTGCCATACACTTTATCCCATACCATACCGTATGTACGTACGTATCTCTTGGGGGGAACCAGAAGAGTATTTTCTATTTTCCAGTCCGTGTAGATATATGTATGAATTTTGTAGCGGGGAACCGTGTTGTCGTTCTCAATTCCGTCCAGGCCAGGGTATCTGCGGGGGACGAAATCATTCCTCGTGCACTTATTTCCCCTCCTGGCGTCCCCTGGAATCCTTTGTTTCCTCCAAAGCATAAGAAGGAATGAGATGTTGACGATGGGGAAAATTCTGACTTTCCCCTTTATCGCGGCCCCCACTTCCCGGGTAATGAGTTCCCGAGGAGAAAGTGTCCCACTTTCTCCTCCTCCGTCCCTCCTCTCCTAATGAACATCAATCTTGTCACCAAAGTCCACAACGGGGTAGTCATGGTGGAGGGAGGACTCCTGCCAAGGCTACAGTTGCGAAGAAAGTGTCGCGCGTATGTAGAAAGAAATGGCCGGGCATGTACTTTATTGTATTGGAAATGGCAAATGCTTTGTACAGGCAACGCACGACAGGGACTCTTGGATCCCTTGGATTAAGAAGAAAGTCTGGCTAATTAGTGTACTTCTGGATAGGGAATTCCGTCTGAATTAAATTGCAGTAAATGTGTATATATGTATATACATACATACGTAAGGTGCATGTGAAGGCAGGCACTACCGTAAGGCCCCAGGAGGTATTGCGATTTCCATGTATATTATTTGAACCGACAATTCTCCATCTTCGCGACGCCTTAGCTTTACGATTCCTATTCATGAGATGAAGACCTGCGAGCTTTTGGGCATTTGTACGTAATACACGGTACGAGTACATTAAGGGGATTTAGATGGTGGGATTAACTACGGACGAGTACAGACGGATTGCATTTGTTTAAGTGAAGTTTTTGGATTTTGGTACAGGGAAATACTGTACGGACTAAACGTGTGGAAAAAGACTTATCAAATGAAATAGGATACATATGTACTTGTATATGGCAACGGATAAGGCTAAAATGTACGAAATTTATATTTCGTAATGCGAATAACGTTGACGTACGTAACGTACGATAGAAATAATCTTGAGTTTTGGTCGTAACGTAATGAAGTCCCCGACAGTTCAAGGGATGAAGGGAAATGTGTTTGATAAACGCTTTGCCACCCTCCTCCCCGCGTGAAGCGGTGTTTAGTGTCAAGGGAAAAAGAAAAATGGGCCATTAGTGGGGCAGAGAACAAGATGAATGCCACCCAATTGGAGATTTGATGTCGGATGAAAGGCTCAGGGCTTATTATCCTTTCGTGGAAGTCCCCAGCTCTTAATTGTTTAAACACTTGATGAAAATCTCCTTCCCCGCCTCGTCAACCGCAGTCTAGTCGTAGTCGTACGAAGTGTAATCTAGCATGGGCCTTTTGGCCTGGCCTACACCTAGTGGATATTAACGTTACGGTGCAGGGCAATCCAATGCAATGCGTGCAACTGGTGAGGGGCCTTTAGTCCTCCGAATGAGCAAGCATTTGCTTTTATTCGTTCCTCTTTGTGGATTTAACCTCGGCTTAAATTGATTCATTTCTGTTTGTTTTTATTGCAGGAGAGTCGGGTGAGCGACGTGGGATCCGTGGATGAAAACCATGATCATGGTGAGTGCCGACTTTTACTTCTTTCAAGTGTTGAGTAGCCCAGGCGTCGTCCTCCCATTTATGACACTTCCAGTTTCTTTCATGGGTTTAACTTTTTGGATGCAGACTTTGCATTCTGCTACCTTTGGTTGGGTTATATGTTATATAGCGCGGTTTGAAGTTTGGTTTTCCATTTTATAGAAATTCCAACAACTGCAGTATGGGATTTTGAATAATTCAGTGTTAGAAAAGTACTCCGTATTGAGAATTTTTAAAACGATCGGAAAATGTGGGAAATACGAGCATATGTGCTGGAATTTTGAGGTTTTCTTAGTTAACGGTCATTTGAGATTTTGAAAATTCCCGAGTTAGCTAGTCCTCATAAGAATTCTTGGGTTTTATTGCGTTAAACGCTATGCCAAATTTTCAAACTTTCAATAAAATGAAAAATATGACTGAAATGCATTTCCTTTTTAACTACTGCTACTGGAAAGAAACCTCAGACAAATTTAGTAAGCAATTCTCCTGTACTTTCCCAACATCCCAATCCGAAGACGTTTCATAAATATTCCCATCCTCCTTCCTCACTGGCACACACTTTGTCATGAACATGAAAAGTAGTAATATTCTGGCACGTGTCCCATCCCCATAATACATCCTGTGCTCCTCACCACAACATAACATCTGCCTGCCCTTCCTTCGTTTTTCCTGTCCTGTGTCCTTGTCGCGGATTAGTTATCTCCCCCATATCCTACCAACCACACCCGAAAGAGTCGTCCGTCCGTCCAAAGTTAGTTTCCCTTTCGGAATTGATTTGAGTAAAAGTTTTTCCGGTGTCCTCCATCCTGGAAAGGGGGACGGACGGCTGGAGGATGCTTAAAGTGTCGACTCCGTTCCGTGCGTGTGTCCGTCCTTTTGTTTCATTCCTAGCCGCCTTAGTCTTAGCCATTGCCATGGTCATTAATAAGACTAAGTCAAGGCAAGTCAGTTCCGTGTCTTCTGTAGCTTTTCTGCTGTGTAAGAAAAACCGATGGCAATGCGTATACGCGTATGTAGGATTTAATCAGTCCTTCGGCCATAGCCCGTCCGTCGTAATCTAAACGCCCCACCCCAGTCCAGTTCATTACCATTAAGTTACGATCCCGTACATTACTTACTCTTAAGAAGGGAAGACGAGGGGCGACCCTTGAGTGGATTTCTTAGGACCAAGTACGAAGAACGGACTCCTCGCACTTGTTTATTCGATAAGTTTCTGTTTGATTTTTTATATTGGATTCATACATTATGCATGTTTTCGGCATTTCGGCCGGCCTTTGCTCCAACCAAAGGAAGGGATGTACCAAATACTGTACGATACGATACGAACTTTTCTCATTTTTTTTTCTTTTCCCTTTTTGCCCTCTGGTATTGACAGGGATCGGTGGTGTTGGTGGTGGCCGTGGATCCAAAGGAAGGGATTTGGTTGCAGATGGAAAACTTCTTCTGTTGGCAAACTGTGGTGGAGACGTTGGAGGAGGAGCAGAGATCCCTGCCCCCGTCGACTGGCTTGGCTACCATCCGATCGGACTCAAAAAGGAAGTCCTTCCACCAACCACTTGCTCCAACAACAACAGCATTTACAATGGGAATGGCAAGCAGGATTTTCGGGAACAATCTGTGAGTGGAGGGCCTTTCCTTTTATGTATATTACACTTCCAGGAGGAAATAAATCAATCAGGGGCAAAAGGGCTGGATAGGAAGGGGGGATCGGCTGGACGGAAGGATTTACTTTCGGCCCTTCTTTTCCCTTGAGGCTTTGTCCACTGTAGGGGGAAAGTGGACTGGATTTTGTGAGGGAATACACATAGGGTTGATTGGCTTTTGTCCTGGGCTGGAAATCTGAATAATTTAGAGAAAAAAATTACTGATTTCTTTGTTTTTACTATATTTTATTTCTTTAATAGAATATTTTTGGGTGGGTTTGTCCAATACAAAATCTACAAGAGAACTTCATACGCCGGAGAAAGCAATATATATTAACAGCAATGGATTCCCAGTAATGAAAATTCATGTCCGATGTGGTTAACGGGCCAGGATTTTTTTTATATTTTTCTGTCCAATCAACCTTCCCATGAATCCATCCACTTCCAACTTTTGTGTTCGTAAAGTCTTCAACTGTAGACGAGACGTACGTCTCACATTTTATATGTTTTTTTTCTTCTGTAGAGTCCTCTGTCTCTGAGTGAGCGGTCGGGGGTGAATCCTGAGACTGGTCAAGATGAAACTTCATCGAATGGGAACAAGGATGATGAGGAAGATGATGATGATGAGTCTGAGGAATAAAATCGATACCCAGCAGCACGATCCAGAGCGACTCAAAGCATTCAATGTAAGTCCAACCGCGGTTTCTTTTTTCCCCTTTCCCCGATTAGATTGTGTCTCCGTCTCCAAGTACGTACGTATGGAACCTAACGTTACGTACGTTGTCTTCGGAGTCACAGTCGCTTGGCTCTTATTGTGTCTGTCTGCCTTTGTGGAATATAATACTCGGCTGAGCTCCATGTACGTACGTTTCCTTCGTACGGTGTCCTCATAATATGAAGTGGAGTGTGTGTCGCATGGCAGGAGGGCTTAAGATGAGTGATAAAACTGAAGGCGGATTCGCGAAGCGAAATGTTTTGACCCGTCCATTCCTCCTCTCCAATTCACTTGGANGTGTCCTCATAATATGAAGTGGAGTGTGTGTCGCATGGCAGGAGGGCTTAAGATGAGTGATAAAACTGAAGGCGGATTCGCGAAGCGAAATGTTTTGACCCGTCCATTCCTCCTCTCCAATTCACTTGGACGGGGAAAGCTGGTCATGTCAGCCTAAATTCTGTATGGACATCAGCCAAGGGGTTCTCACAGTGGGGATTCCGGGTCTGACATAATTCCATTTGAGTTTCCCCTCCTTACCCTACCATCCATTGGCATGGGGTGTTGTACATAGGAATATAGGCTTTGATTCCGTACGTATGTATGTATGTATTTTGTATGTACCGTTAGCAGGGGAAAAGGAAAGTTGCTGGTAACAGATGATACGAAAATAGACGCAGTTAATAGGTTTCTTCCGTGTATGAAGTAGTAGCGGTGTGTATTTGAAGTGGGGTGGTTGTGAAGGAGAAAGCAGGAGAAAGTCAGGCCGTGAATATGTACGGGGGATGAGCGGAGGCTGACTCCGTCCGCTTGCCACCAGAATCCGTAATCAAAGTGAACATCATGGGGTGAGATGGATGCGGGGAAGGAAACACCACGGAGTCCTCCGGAATAATTAATTATTGACGTACGTAGGAGTAAGGGAGGATCGTGGGAGGGGGATTAAGCATTGTTTTTGTCAAGGGTTTTGGAAAAGCAGTCAGGGCTTCCCGTTCTTCGGTTTGCTTTTTGTGAAGCACTAGTAGTACATTACATGCACAGGGGCACGTGCTGGCCGTGATGTGAAATTTTTTTGTATTTTTAAACTTAAAGTTTTGTTTTCAAAACATTTTTGGAGGTAGTCGTCGTCGTCATCATTACCATACTATACTAGCGAAAATACATTAATGGTGGGCTGTGCTATGCCTTTTGAGGCAGAAAAACAGAATTTGGCTCTCCATTTTATGTAGTGAGGAGTGACGGGATGCAAAATACGGGAACCCAAAAATAGAAACTGGGAATTAGATTGCGTGGGTGGATGCATGGAAAAAGTCAAGGCACAGGATATCCTTTACTTACAGACTATATACATTGGGTATGGAATTCCTGGCCTATTCCATGGATAGAATGAACTACGCCTGTAATACGAGTTGGGTTGTACACGCACTTTCATCTCCCAGCCGTACGTACGTAACGCAACGTATTTTCATTTCCCCGAAAATTCCGCCCTCCAAATTCCTGACAGGGGTCCTGAGAGTGACCCATCCCAGGGAAAATAGGCACCCCTGGCAACGGAATTGCGACCAACCAAGACTCGACGTCGCCCCTAGGAGACTTTTTTTTGCTGCCGGGATTAAGCCGTTGCCTTCCCTTCCCCGGTCTTATTGCTTGCGGGGGTAGCCTCCGAATGAACAGTAAATTGAAAGCAGGAAAGGAAATCAAAGGCTCCAAGGGAATTACATACAAGGAGAGGAACTCCGACCACCCGCCCATAAATTTATGGGGTAGTG
>JAAXYW010002381.1:0-15633 GCA_036851895.1 Orthonychiurus folsomi
GGTGGTTTGGTTTAATGGAGTAGGTGGTTTGGTTTAATGGTTTAGGTGGAGTGGTTTAATGGTTTAGGTGGAGTGGTTTAATGGTTTAGGTGGAGTGGTTCAATTAAAAAAACTAAACCAAACACGAAATTTTCAAAACATTAAACCATAAACATTTCCTGACCAATCCCCCCTCATATTGGCATGGCATGGAGGGATTTTTGTTAAAATCCATGGAACCATGAAGGAGGAAAAAAATATATATCCAAAAACAAAAGCACTTGATTTGCATTTACATAGTGGTTGGAATGGAGGGATTTGGATTTTCTTTGGCTAGTTGAAAGGAATGGCAAATGAAATGCTTTGGAGTGTATCATTTCACGGACGACTGCAATTGCCTCCCCTCATCCGTCCTGTCTCTTCTTTTTTCAAATTCTGACTTCCGGTTGGGGTGGGATTTTGTGTGGGTTGCATCGCATGTCTGAAAAGTACATAGCCCTCTCTCTCTATCTTAAACTGCATTAAGGAGAGGATATTAAATGAGTGGAGGAAGTACGTACGTAGTCGTACGGAGTGGATGTAACAAAACCACTTTTTTATGCATTTGAAGAAATGTGGAACGGAGATAGTAGTACGTGGCCGTCGTGGCGTAGGTGCGTGGGGGGACGCTTCTTGTTATTTTCTTTAGTTTGATAAGATAAAAGGAGGTTTTTTTTTATTACCGTCATATTTATTATTAAATTAATGAGTAAGATTTTCTCAAGAAAAACTTTCTGGGGGTGATGGTGAGGTTTTCCTTTGCATTGTAATTTGGAAAATAAGAAGCTTTCTATAAGGGATAATTGAATGGATTAACTCAAAACTGCAAGTTGGGTTTTTGGGGGTGAGATTTGGAGAAATAATTTGCATATTTAAGTGACATTTGTAATTTTTATAATTCGAATTCAACCAGCATTCAAGTTAAAAGGTATCTTCGGGGTTGTGGTGTGAGATTTTCAAAAGTACATACATATTTGGGTGACGTTTGGAAATTCTCAAATCCGAATTCCATACACATTCAAATTATTAGGTTCACAATTTTTATGAACTCGAATTAAAACTTTCTGTCAGGGATTCCATTTTTTTTTGAAAAGCACGTGATATCATGCAGAATGCCTAAATGTCATAAAATCAAAATCAGTATACACTACACATACGCAAGCATACATAAAATATAACTCTCCAAAATGACTGGCATTTAATGTACGTACTGTCGTACTACGAAGTAAGCTAAGCCTTTGGCGGCTGACTTCAATTCTCCTACTGTAGTACTTAATTTTCAAATTAGGGCTTCCGTGTAGAAAACAAAACTTTTCTCAACTGTCAATAAAATCACATAATAAAGAAATGACTTGTTCATGAAGGCAAAGGTAAGGGGGAAGGAGTTGAGTTGAGTTGTCAAATCACGTTGACATAATGGGATTTTGAAGACTAAAAATAGAGTGAGGGATCCAAAGTTATTGAATTTGGAAGGAGGAAGTCCTCTTCTCAAAGCATAAAGCGATAAGTGCTCCTTTAATTCCATCCGTCTTTTCATGTAGGAATGGAGTGGCAATAAAAACATGTGAGATGCCAAAAGGAATTGGCACATGCCATCCATCCATACATACGGGGAAGCGGTGCTGTGCTGTGCCGTGCTGTGCCGTTTGAGTCTTCCAAAGTCAAAAATCCCAATTCCTTTCCTTTCCCTTTCATTATCCCACCCCATCCGACTTTACACGTACTTAGGAAGGGACTCCCTGCATCCAAATTGCAAGCTCAAACCACTTCTGGCTGCATCTTTGTTATTTCAGGCGAAAAAATTACTTGAAAATAATGGAATGGGTTTGTAGACAGATTCAAGATGTCTGTATTTGGACGGTTGTGTGCTGAGGTGGATTTTGTGCATGAATTGAAAAATTTCAGAATGTGCAATGAAAAAAAAAGATGTATATATTATATATAAATTACCTACATTGCACATGGTGGAGGGGGCGGGGGGCTGTTAATATTTGCTGGTAATGCGGCAGCATTAAAGATCTTGGAATTGTTGACTAAAACACTGTAATTTTTAAATGTTTTAAGCGGCAAATTAGACATACTAGACACAAATATTTAGTTTTCTCAATATTTTATTGTCTTTTTTGTCATGATTGTCTCAAGAGGGAGCAAGCAGTCAGAAATCATAATTTATTTGCCACATTAAAATTGAGAATTGAGCTACAAGAACTAATATGAAAACTTGACGAAATTAAAGATCAACACAACGTAACGTGCGTGCCCTTGGTCTATGAGCTCTATTTACATGTCCACTAGCACCCAAAGCAACAAAAGAGGATGGAATAATAATACAGTGTAGTATCACCAAGTAGTATTTTAGTTGTTGTTGGCTTCACGATCGTAGTAATGCTTAAAAGTTTCCATCCTGGTCCGTGGTTTTAGGTTAAGCGAGGCACGAATAAATATTACCCAGCTGTGCCCGTGGTGTAGTTGCCTGGAGGGGCACGTCCATCTGTTTAACGTTGAAAAGAAAACTCCCTTCTCCTCAAATCGTCCATAAGAACTCAAATAACTTAATGTAATGAGTACGTACGTACGAACAGTTTGGAAAAGAAGGAACCTTCTTTTTTCTTTGGATCATTACGTACGTACGTACGTACCCGAACTTCGTGCATTTCGTATCCCGTAATGACGACGACGACGACGACTGACTTGCCTTCAGGGATTTGAGAAATCCAACGATGAAGTACATATAAAATACAGGGCCTTTTTCCGTCGGAGCCACCCATATTATAACGGTGACCTTTGTTTGTGCTCCGGAGACCCCATGATGATGTATGCCATTTCCTCGGTGAATATATACGACGACGGGATATTGTAACAATGGCCATTGTTGGTGGGAGGAGGAGGATTCTAAACCCTAATTGTTGCCCTCATGTGATGTTGAGTACGAAAGAGTGAAGGGGGCTAATTTGAATTTGATGTTGATTTGCAGGAACATTTCAATTTCTCAGCAACTGATGAGAAATTAGGGCCAATTTTATTGTCAGCCAAAACGGAGACGGTTGCGGGGCATGAGCACTGGCGACTCATTCTGAGGCTCAACACAGGGACGGCCCATGAACTCGTCCCTGCCAGTTGTCTCAACTTTGGTGGATCACCGACCAACGGGAATGTCACACCGTGTCCCGCTAGAATGGCAAAGGTGAGTTATTATGTAGGATTCACATAAAGTGCAATTAATGTAAGAAAATCCAATCTGATGGGATGGTGGAATGATGCATCGGGAATGGAATGTTTTCCTTTCATATAATTGTGCGAGGAACTAACTCACCTTTTGCTTTGATTACACGGAAATTTAAACATGTGGATATGCACTAAAATGGTGATAAAAATGAATGTTGGGAATACAAGTTAATTTAGCTTGTTTCTGCAAATCGATATATAATATGTTATTTGGTGGTGTTGTACTCTGTCAATTCCTCGAAAGTAATTAGCTCAATTACACCCTTGACTCCGTTCGAGTTCAAAAGACTTCCAATATGAAAATCCATGGGAAACATACGTACGTTATTTGTTCAAATTTTTGTACTGCATGGCTAATACTTTAACATATCGTAAGTGTGTGAATTTTCTTTCAATTTTTCTCAAGATCCGAACATTTCACACACATTTTAGAGTAAATTGCTCCTGCCACTACATTACCCTTGTCTTGTACGTACGTGGAATTATCCTATCCTTCACCCTGTCTGAAGCTAGCTGCTGTGGTTTTGTAGGCCGACAGACATACAAAACTTTTTGAATAAATAAAGAACAATGATGCGTAATCCTAGATTTCATGCCGTGGGAAAAGTGAGTGAGTCTTTGCTGGTTGATCATAGGCAGGCATGGATGGGAAATTACATTACATTTGGCCACTGGTTGTTGAAAACAGGGGGGATCTACAGCATACAAATTTAAAGTCATGGGAATTCTTATTCCTCTTTGATTCATGGTATGGCATGGCATGGCGGTCCCCGTGTCAAAATGAAATTACTTTCATTTCATTCTCTCCTCTGTCTGGGATTAAGGGGACGTTAGCACAAAAACAAACGAAGGAAAGTTTTGCTGTATGCGAAAAGCCTTCATTTCTAATTATATTTTGGTGCTTTTGCTTTTGGGGGAAGGACTTGGGTTTGCGACGTGGTTTGTTTACCGATGAAATATTGTGATTATGAGTATCTCTGATGTGATTTGATTTACAGAATACCAAATTTTTGAAAATCATCATGATTTGAATTTGAAAAACGCAAATGACAGTATTATTTGCAAGAAATAACCATTTTATACATTTACATTATTTCTTACCGGGTAGTAATATTATTTTAAATGTTATTAGTATTTTCGTTGTTCAAGTTTAATACTTTTCTTCTCAATTTGTGGATGATTTGACTATATTTTTGGAGACAAACCCTTTAGCCACCCGGAGAGGTGACATAATTGACACTTTCGCCCAAACTTCCAATCCTTCACAATTTCCTTACCTGGAAATAAATGGGACCCCATTTCCTTTCGCTTTAATTGAGTAAAATAAATCCAAGGGAAGTGGACATGGGTTGGATCAGATAAGAGAAACTGAAATCAAAGACGAGCCCAACCCACCCTGAGCCTTAGCCAGTCTCAGGTGTAGGTTTTGTTTCTCCCCTCAATCAGGGATGTTTTGTGAAGGAAAGGGCCCTTTGAATGCCACCCAAGAAGATTAAGAAGTCTCGCCGTCGACGGCGTCACTTTCTCGGTTACGTTACGTACGTAAGGTTGGATTGATGGAAAGGCCTTGAAGATTCCACCACCACCACCACTCTTTTCCTTGTTTTTTAAAAACACAACATACATGGATGAATGCACGCACTTAATTCTATTAATTGTTTCGAAAACGGGCGGACGGACGGACGGGTTTGGTTGGAGAAACAAAAACATGAGTGACCCTTAGCAGGACCTTTCCAAGCAACTAATAGCTTGGACCCTTCACGTAATTCTTTCATTACATCCATTTGTGGAAGGGTTTGAAAAAACCTTCTGTGACCCCCGTGACCTTCAGCGATTGTTTAACGTTGAGATTTTTGATTTACACGAAAATAATTGCGAGGAGAAGCTTTTCACATGCATGGATTGGGAATTATAATGATGGATTGGAGAGTTGCTTCGAAAATTAATAAAGTATATTAATATGTGAATTTTGAATCAAGTTACTTGGCAATTGGATTCCAGTCATAGGTTGGAGTACAATATTTGTGATTTCAATTAATTAAATTTCAGTGCCGGTTAGAATTATAATATTTTAAACTGAAGTAAAATAGTTTCTAGAAGTTACGCAATCATTCTCTGATGACTAATATTTTTTAATTACGACCAAAGGATAAATTAGTTCTCTTCCATCGTAATTCCATGTAAGTTTCCCCCTTGAAGGCAAATGAAGATGGTACTATTTTTGACGCCTCGGATTCTCCATACAAAATGAATATTGAAATGACCCCATAAATTACTCCCTCAGCTCTCCAATCTCCGTCCCCTTATTAAATTTCCATATTTTCTCAAACCCTGCGGCCTACATGCAAACATGCAGGTTGAAGGACGACCCAAGTTAAGTCATGGAATATTATTTATGACAGTCTAAAACCCATCCGATTTTTTTTTACTAAAAGGAAGTTTTCACAGGAGCTAAGGAGTTCCAGCTCCCAAGGAAAGTTTTATTTGAGCCGTTTCAACTGGCAACACATAACCCCTTTCTTCAGGTTTACGAACCAAGAAGTGGAAATGGGTATGAAGGGGAGCTCCATGGTGTTATTTATGACTTGGGTTGACTTCGAAGCAAAAATACGTACGTACGTACGATGATTCCCGAGCTTTTTAATACTTGACTTGGCCATGTTTCTCATCCGTACAGTAAATGTAATGTACAAGTGCAACACGGTACTGGAAAGATCCCGAACTTCTTGTAAGCATAGAAACTCCCATTTACTTGACGGGGAATAGGAGATCCCCGGAAAGATTCTTTCTTTTATCTTAAGATGAAAAAAAAAGAATTGAGTTCGGCACGTGTAGTCTAGTGCCCCGATCCATTCCTTCGTTACGAATGGAATGACGCGGGAAATGGAAAGCTCTACTTCCCGATTTGGAGTGGATTTTCTCCATCAGTCCATCAGACTAGAATACAATGACCTCTCCGGAAAAAGAACTGTGGTAGTTCTGTTGATTTGTGAACAATTAGCACTACTGGGAGTGGTTTTAATTGGATTTGTAAAAAAAAAGAATGGAAGCACTTTATTTGTTCCATGAGGGTAATTGACCCGATCCATGTAATTCTAACTTTTTTTTGTTTGTTTTGTGCTACCCTTAGCTCCTCAATGAGGATGTGAGTACGGAAAAGTTTTCACCAGTCGTGTGCCCAAGAGCATCTGATCTCATCGTCGCCTATGACGAGCACGTCCTCGTCTCTACATACAAATTTGGAGTCGTTTGTCAAAAGGAAGGACAAATCACGGAGGAAGAACTTTTTAGTAATCGGGAGTCACGGCCCATGGATGCATTCCTACCTATTCTTGGCAATCGGATCCAACTCAGGGGTCATCAAGGGTAAGACATTTTTGAAGCATTTAAAAGTTTACATGTAAGGTACTTTTTACCTTTAAACTGGACGTGACGTCACGTACGTAACGTAGGGTTGGCGGTATGTTATATAAGGCAAGGGATTGAAATGGCCGACTGCCACCCTCCTCCCCGTGCCGTGCATGTAATAATAAATGCGGCAAAGGGTGCTCAAAGGGGCCGCCGAGCCTTTGTGGTACTCCGTCCATTGCATGCGATTTTCATGTTAACCTGTTCCACGGTTTTACCGGCGGTGTTCCAGTATATAGTAATCACTTATTTTGAAGCATTCATTTGGAGTCGTTTAGAATCTAATTTTTGGTGTTCAAGTGCTCGTAAAAATGAAAGAGAAATGGACTTGGATTATGGGTGGTTTTTACAGTCATTTGATTAGTGGGTGAATTGGAAGGTATTACGGGGTAGGATATTTGAGAAGTGCTAAAATTTGGACAGAAACCTTAAGATGAAGGTATAATAGGTGAATTTTATTTGTTTAAAGTTTGACTCCATTGCGTTTTGTAAAATATTACAGAGAATTATAAAATTTGTTGAATAGTTTAGTTGTGTGTCAATGTTTGTTGAATAGCAGTCTTTCATCAAGTTCCGTCCGCAAAACTACGAATTTCTCAAAAGATGTGATTTGTTTGGAAGTTCAATGAACCCTTAAAGGAGCAAAGCAAAATGTCATACCGTTTCCTTTAACCCTTCCCCCTCCATTTAATTTGTAGGAAGTGTGGTTTTGGGAAACGTCAAAATTTGGGAATGGAAAGGAAACGAAGGCGAACAAAGGGCTTGAGCTCACCTAATTAATTTCCCACACAAATCACAGTCGGTGGCAGGTAGAGTTGGGTAGGATTCTCCCTGCTGAAGTTGCTACTTCAATTCGGTGAATTGTTTTTCCGATTCCCACGCCATATACTTACGTCTGTGTACGGTGTGTACACGGGAGATTAGTTATGGGATTCCTGGATCCTCCGTTCGACGTGAGGTGACAGAAACTTGAGTTATTTTCTCTTGCGATGTCGCATCGTACGATCCGTTCAATACATTGGGTTTGTGTGTGTGTGTGTGTCTTCCAATTGAATGGACTTAACCAGGAGCAGATGACGGATTCAATGGATGTTGAAATTTTCGCGAGGCGGCAAAGGGCGATGACCTCAAGTCTATTCACTCTCTTAATTTATCCAGCTGTCGGGTCGCATTTTTTCCGGCATTTGTTAAGGGGCAGAGACCTGGAATGTGAACCTTGTTTTCGGAACTGGAAAAGTTTGTTCGGGGGTGGAAATGAGGAGTGTGGCGTCGTGGTCGGCACGCGTCCATCCATTCCGTTCCATTCCATTGTCGTACCCGTACTTGGTGGACAAATAATACATTAGAAATTGGAGTCGAGGAATGTATTCAGAATTTCTTTACTTTGTGCATGGAAGGGATGGGGGGCATTTGCTTGAATGTCTTGTACAATTAAGGATGGAAGTTTCCAGATAAGAGCCAGCCGCCTGGAACTCATCCTTTGTATTTCCCACGGATTCGAATTTTCCAGGCTTTCCGGATCGTGGAAACTGAACGGTTTGTCTGGAAAGTTTTAGGGGGGATTACTGCATGGGGTGGGTTGCTCTATGACAATAAATGGGAAACTGAAACTATTCATTCAAGTGGAATAGAAAGTTTGGCTGAATTTTGAAATTGAGCCGTCCATCTAATTTGCTTTCTGTCCTAATTAATTTAAATGGAAATTGTAATTGACATTTGACTCTTTCAGGTATCGTGGTGGTTTGGACACACTTCATGGACAAACCGGGAAGGAGTCCGTTTACGATGTGTACCAGTCAAGGGAAATCATGTTCCACATTTCCACAACCCTTCCGTTTATGGAGTCCGATCCTCAGCAATTACAGAGGAAAAGGCACATTGGTGAGTTTAGAATTTTGTGAATGTGGGGGTAGTTGTGGGAGTGAATTGCCTGGAATTTCGTCCTACGGATTCTGAAAATGCAATCTATTACATGGAACCCCAACCTATTCCCATTTCTATTAGTTGTTGTTTTTCATTTTTGTACGTACGTATTTATAACGTTGACCTTATCACTATTCGATGATTGTGACATCACTTGGCTGACCTAATTGCTCGGAATTGTTATTTTTCTCAGAGAAGGAGGCGAGTTTAGAATTTCATTTTACAGTGATTTTTTAGTGAGGGTACGGGTACATGTAGGTGCGAATCGGCTGGCAGGTTTTTCATTTTTTTTCGAGGGTTTTGAAACTAGAGGACATACATTGAATCCCGGACATATTGCTATTTCCATTGTTTTCGAAATGCGACTACGGAGACATAATTTCCCCGACCTAATTGTGCCCACAGGTCTGTTTACAATTGTTATTTTTCCCTTTGTTGCCGTCACGGATGAAATTACGTCGCAGTAACTGCAACCCGTACTATTCGGAGTTATGAGGTGAAATTCCAGGCTCTGAAAGCAAATAAATCCTGAGCAGAGCACGTATTGTTCCCCGGAGAATATTTTTCTGCGCACAATTTGAGCCGTAAAGTTCCAGAAAAAACTTTTGTGTGTTAGAATAGTGTGATGTGGGCATAAACAAACAATAAACTTCCCACTCACCCGATCTTGGATCTTGATTAAATGTAAACTGATAATTTATTTAATTTTGTTCATATTTGTGGTTGGTTGCAGGGAACGACATTGTGGCTGTAATCTTTCAAGAAGTCAACACCCCATTCTCACCTGACATGATTGCGTCTCATTTTCTCCATGCTTTCATCGTTGTCCAAGTCATGGATCCCGAGGGCCCTAACACAAGGTAAAATTGTGGAGTCAACCCACGCAATCCACGGATCCAGCCCACATGGTTCCCATTTCCTACGTACTAATTCATTTCCAGCTCGGGAATTTCCAATATAACGCTGTATTGTAAGGCTCCCCCCTCCCACTTATATATTTCTTAACTACGCGGCTTGCGTACGTACGACTTTGACGTTTATGTGTTTTATTGTTTTTTTTTCTAATCCATGGTTTATGGCTTGTTCAGGTACAAGGTTAACGTGACAGCTCGAGACGATGTCCCATTCTTCGGCCCTCCCCTTCCAAATCCTCCGATTTTTAAAGACGGACCCGAATTTCGTGACTTTCTGCTCACGAAACTCATCAATGCGGAGACAGCATGTTACAAGGCTGACAAGTTCTCCAAATTAGAGGTAAGTCAATTACGAAGGGAAATCCTCCCCCCGAAAAGAACCCCATACAAAAGAACATGGGGTTCCATTCCTGTAATTATACACTTCGGAGACGGACGGTTACGGTTGGACATGAGGGATTATAGGGGTGACTAGACGGGACTGGGACGGGGCCAGCATGTTTGGGTGTAATACTCAGGGATACAAATAATTACCAAATCGCTCGTTCTTAAGGATGGATGACGGGCATTCCATAATTTAGTGATTCCAGGGAAGGGTGTGTGTGTGTGTGTGTGACGAGCTAATGTCTTTGGTTAAATTTTAGACATTCATAAAACGCAATGGGTGTTTGAACCGCTAATTGCTTTGCTCTAAATTTAACCTAGTAATTGCAAGGCCTAAGAATCGCCTAATTTCCGTGAATTCAAAAGTAATTTTTTTTTATTTTTGCTAATGCGACCGGTCCGGCTGAACTAAAATTATTGAACGGCCAGGTTTCAAAAATAAAAATTCATTGGTGGGATCCAATCCAACTAACCCAATTTCCATAGTTCAATTCCCTCGTGGTTTGACCCACTCTTCCAATATTTACAAGGAAACGAAATCCAATCAGTCGACCCTTTAAAAAAATCTGCATTCCGTCCCCGCCTTCCATTCAAATTACGACTACGACCGAGAGAGTAAACACAGCTTTCTTTCCCAATGAATAGAAAAAGGGAAAGTGGGAGTTGTTATGTAACTATGTATGTAATGTAACGGGATCCGACCACGGAATATGGATCAATGACCTAATTTCCGTTCCCATTTACCCAGAAATAATATCCACGACATATACACACCCAGGGTGGGCAACCACTTTCCCTCGTAATAAGTTGATTAAGGCCCTGGAAAACCCCTTTCTGCTAATTTTTCCATTAGCTGTGAGTTATATGACACGCGGGACATGGGAAGAGATAAATTAGCCACCTGGGTGCGGCTGAGTACGACGCCACAAATGCACGCACAAGTGTTGCGTGTTAATAATGGCGAGCGGGTAGTATTGCTTACTGCGGAGAATTATGATGGCTTGCTTGTAAAACCGAGGAGCGAAGAATCTCCTTCCTGACCTGACCCTTTCCTAATTCCAGTGAGGTGGAAAAGGAGGCTAGACTAACCTGAATTCCCATGGAAGTGTAAACTTATTAGAAAAGGGATTAACCCGGGAAAGGCAGGCAGCTTCCCTTCTCCGCCCTAAGATGATTTCCACTCGACCCACTTTTTCCAAAAAATATACTCAGGGTTGTATGAATGGGAGGGCTTTCACTTTCAAATTGGACATCCTCATTCTATTCATGGAGGAAATCCAATTCTTCTCGAAGGGACAATGTGGGGTATGGATATGACGCATTTCGCAATTTTAGGTCGAGTGAAGAACTTTTTTTAAAGCTAAAAGTTGGGGGATTGCAATAGTAATATGTATGGGATATGCATGTATACGAACGTGTACCTATTTTGATGGAAATTTTTTATTTTTGCAGATGAGAACACGAGCGTCACTCCTTTCCTCCCTCGTTGAAGAGGCACGAAGAAAGTCACAGGATTTTTTGGGTTCCCCTATCCTCCCGGATGGGATGACCACGACGACTGTAAATGGAAGTGGGAATGGAGGTGGGGCGGGGATGAGTCGCTTCATGGAAACAGTGAGGAAGGCCCTTAGCTCAGCGAAGGCAGGGAATAAATCCTCAACGGATGTGGCCAATAGTCAAACTAATGGGTCAATCGGAAATGGAAGCAGCAGCTTACCCGGGAGTAACAATAATTCCCTCAAACATCGAGTCATCACTGGGCGCCATGATAGTCTGAATGGATCTTCGCAAGGGATTGGGATCGGAGATTTTAATGTGGGGAGCTCTCCTGCACTCCAGGTACACGAGATTGTCAAAAAACTCAATAATAATTATAAACTGTTTATGTTAAATAATAAATTCAAGTGGCGTCATTCATATTTTGGCTTATGGTTTTAGCTATGTTTAAACCTGTTGAATTCTGATTAGATTATTCAAAATGGAGAAGAAACATCATATGAACACAAGGACCAGCACCACAGTCTGATTTCCAGCCCAGAAACCCCACCCCATTGTTCTGCCAGGTACGTACATTTCCTTACGACTTTACATCATTGAAAGCATGGATGTAATTTCATATCCCCAACTTTAAATTGAATGTCAATTTCCGTAAATTCCAAAACATCATTCATTATTTTGGACGTGGTAAGACCAGTCAGTGGACTAATGCTTGAAAGGCTTTTCTCCGGTCCTACAAACCCAGATCCATGTATAATTCCTCAGTACTTAAGCAAGGCGGCTGGGAGTCTGGATTTGACTTGTTAATCATTTGTAGCTTAAAGGAGAGGCAGACAGTGATGAATGATTTGGATGAGGAGGAGAGAGAGAGTTAATTTTCCCCCCACTGGAACCGCCTAATGATGTTTAGTTGAATCCAGTGCAATGTGCACAAGTACAGTGAAAATTGGCTCACTAATTTTACGAGTGCGGGCTACAGACAGACATTTTTTTGCTATGTTTTGAGTGAGTCTAGTGATAAAAAAGTCCTTGTGTGTAATGTAGAGTTTTTTCTTTTAAATACTAGTGCAATATTTCTTGTGTATTAATGAAAACTTAAATATAAATTACATTTTTTTAAAAACTTGAAGGAAATTTTAAACGTCCGGTGCTCATTCGAATCCCAGTCGTCTGGGCTAGCGTTTACACGCGCAAACTCACTCACAAAGGAATTATTAGTAGATCCCCTTGAAGATTACTAAGCAGGTTCACACTTTTTTCCTTGGCTTCCTGCGTTTGTCCATGCTCAGAGACTGGAAATAATATTTAGTTTCAAAACTTGGCCTATTCATTTCTCTGAAAGGTTCCATAATATTTTTTTTATCGTTCTCTTCTACAGTATTCGGGTGTCCGAGAGCGATGATTCATCCTTGAACAGTGAGGAGTTGGAAGGCGGGAGCACGGCTGCCTCTCATCATCATTTCTACCATCACCACCTTCACAGCAAACGGAATATTCAAAATCAGAACCAGAATTCCCAGCACTGTACCCCAAGTTTGTTGTCCAATGGAAAAGCGGCCAACAATAACAAAGTGACGATTAATGATGATTCGGACACTGGGTTGGAGTCCATGTCTTCAAATGGAACGAACAATCGCTCTTGTTCCCTTTGCTTAGAAGATGAGGCTACTGCGGCTGGGCAAAATGATACATTGAGGCAGGAGATAAATAAACTCAAGTGTGACAAACTGGATTTGTTGCGACAGAATGTGGTGAGAAAATAAAAATAAATTAATGATAATGAAGAGGGGGATTTGCTAACGACTCTATCGACCGTGGAATGAGGTGTTTGCTAGTAGAGGAGCCTGGGAAAATTCTAAAAATAAAATCTCTTTCGACAAACACGAATATTAATTATAAAATAAAGTGTTACAAGGATCCACCCCCTTTGTTCTTCTTTTCCTGGAGTAATTGAAGGGGGGAAACTAGTGGAAAAACTCATTTCAAAACTTCCGGCAAATAAAATCCGGGCAAAAACTTTTTTGGAAATGAGGTTTTCCTTTTATTTGCTCTTTAGAATGGAGAAGTTTTCGGAGTGGAGGTTGTGGATCCTAGACTGTATTTCATCCTTGTGCTATTTATTTAGCGGGAATGAATTAAAACTTTCTCAGGGTTTTGGATTAATGGGTCAACGGTCGATGGGTTGGTAGGGGTTTATTCCTACGGAAGTAAATTTGGTTGAGTTGAACATAAAGTGTTTTTGTTTGATGTTTCAGACTTGTCAGCGTGACATTAAGAAATTGAAGGAGAGAGAATTGCAGCTTCACTCGGATCTGACAGCCGCTTCCAGAGAAATCCTTCGGCTAAGAAATCTTCTCAAAGAGTGTGGGTCGGAAGGATCAATCGTTTAAAAAACAAACCAACGACCCAGGAATTCCAAAGTTTTTGTCCTCCCCCCTTTCTCCTTCATGCTGAATTTAATTAATTAGCATTTACATTGCTACCTTACCTGGCCCGGTACCGTGTTGGTTACCGGCAATTGTCAAATGTAATCTTGATTGTAGAAGTTGTTCTTTGTTTTTGTTATCCTTGTAATCTTCGAGTATAGCCCTTGTGAGGCTCGGGTATGAATTATTAATTATGTAAATTACAAGGGGCCGGGATCGCCTCCGTGTTTTTTGTATTATATTTATGTACGTATTCTAGTCACCTTAGCACGAATTTCTTGTCGGATCAATTAAGAATCCGTACTGTACTCTACTGCACCGCACGACTAAAAGGTGGATGTGAATGATTCGAAAGTTATTTCAATCTTTATTCCAAAGTTTATGTATTTGTATGCATGGGATCCATGAAGGTTCAAGACTAGTTAACTTCACACAACGATTACTTACATTTCAGAACGAAGATTTTACCTTGTTTTCATTTACTCATTGTCTATTTCAAAATTAATTGTTTAATGGCTTTAGGATTAGGTCAATGTCAATGTTTGTCGTTTCTATTTCCCTAAATTGTATTAACGTAGTAAATTTAAGAAACGTGATTTGATAATACTAAACTTGTTCGAGAAACCATTCCTCTCCTTTGTGTGCAGTTCTCAATGTTAATCCATCGTGTGTCTCTGTAGCCTGTACTAAACTACATGTACGTTGCTTGTTCCACTTTTTATCAGACTAATGATTCCATGTTGTCTGTGTGTGAACTAGTATAGCAGTTAAAAGATGTTTACCAAAGGAAAGTGTTTTCACTTTAAACATAAATTTATTGAAATGTTGTGAAATGGAGAGAGTGTGTGGGTGGTGATATGAAAACGGAATGCGTCCGTAGACCATGCATTAGCCATTTTATGAAGGCCTCGTTCGTGAGTCCACATCAGATGAAAAGTACAATAGGCAAAGAGTTGTTATATTTCAGAAAAAGCACACCTCCTCATTGGATTGACCACAATTACATTCAAATTGTAATTCTTACAAAACACGCTGGGAACCTGATGTAGATTTAACTACCATTGCAAACAAATTCAAATGTATTTTTAAAGTTATGAGAAATTCCAAAGGTTATACGGAACTCCATTGGTTTGAGATTGGCATGTTTGTGTTGAGAGGCAAAGATTTCTTCAGAATTTGTAATTCGATGGTGAATTGGAAAGTTTTGGGATTGATAATTGTATTTTAAAATTCATTGTTGTGTGTAATTCGTTAGTAATTTCGTTGTTATTGTCGTGTTCTAAAGTAACTTAAATTTGGAAATCTATGGTAAGCCAAGCTAAAGCTGCTTGCAAAATGTGGAATGAAGTACAGCAGTTGGTCTATTTAAGTACTTTTTAATGAATCTTGACATCTAGCCGTCTGTTCTAAATTATTGAAGGGAATTCAATAAATCCATAATATTTTGAATCACTGTAAAACTGCTTTTCAGTTTACTGGTATTGATATCAATTCGATGGATCGCTAATATCCACCTAAACATGCAACATGTATTATTATCCAAACTGATCTAATTATTGATTGGAAAACTTCAAATACATCTTCATTTTTAAATCATGACTTCTTTGCAACTGTTTATGATATGAGCCGAATTTTTTATCACGTTTCTGCAGGCTATACTAACTGCTGTAAACAACCAGTAGTCTAGATTCCCAGACGAAGACGAAATACAAATTTACGAGGAAGTGCATCATCAACGTCTAGTACAGTAGATCCTGGACAGACTTGGGTCAATTACAATTACAAATGTAATTAAATTACAAATTACAATTACAATTACAAATTTGTAATTGTGCCTC